>CABHPQ010156163.1:0-22952 GCA_902168405.1 Peromyscus aztecus
ATTTGTACAATTGTTGGCTATTTTAAGTATGTATTATTTTTGATTAATACATTTGGACCATGGTCAGGATCATGGAAATCCCAAATGTGTTGCCAAGGTGGGCATGGCTGTTGAGGAGTGGAGAGTTGAGAAGTGTCTAAGAAATACAAAATGGAGTCAGGACAAAATGGTGTTACCTTAGTCACTACAGAGTTACACAGTTTTGGAGGCTAAAAACTTCCACACAGGCTCTCTATAACCTGAATGATAGATTCAGTCCAAATCAAAAGCTTCAGAACCAGGGAAAACAATTGCATAACTTAGCCTAAGTTCAGAGATCTGATAACCCAAGACAGTCGCTAGTGCAATTCTCAGAGCACAAAGGGCAAAGTGCTAGAGTTCAAATGTCTCAGGGCAGGAGAAAGACATGAGCTCCTGTAGAAAGAAAGGAACTGCTCTCTCCTCTGCTTTTCTGCTGTGTCTGGGCCTCCAGCCAATTGAATGGCCCTGCCTTGCTGAGGAAGATCTCCACTCACAGGCTTACATGGTAACACTCTCTTGGATGCACCCAGGGGTATGCTTCACTGAATTTCTAGAGACTATTCACTGGTCCAGCTGATACTTGAAATTAAGCTTCATACTATCTGGTTGTTCTAACAGCATTTCTAGAACCAATAACCCTTTACGCACTGAACTGCTTTGCATCATAGTCAAAGTTCAGTTAAACACGCTCTGTGCGTCTACCTCTAGGTTCTCTTTTCTATTTCACTGATCTGTTTGTCTGTCACTTGAGCTACTCTGTCTTGATTACTGTCATTATAGAGTGTTTCTTCAAGCCAGGTAGTTCCCATATCTGAGTTTGTTCTTTAGTACTATGTTGCCAATTCTGGGTCCTTCATTTACCCTAAAAACTTTAGAATTGGGTAGTTGATATGCACAGAAAAATTGGCTGAGATTTCAGGCAAGAGTGCATCAAATCTGTAAGCCAGATCAGAAGAACTGACAACTTAATAACTGTCGGTCTCCCACGTCTGAAATCGTCAGCCCTGAATTTACTTAGCTCTCTGTTGACATCTTCACCAGAGTTTGATAGTTTTCCTCATATAAATATCCCATATATCACATTGGATTTGTGTATGAATATTCCATTTTGGGGATCTAACATAATGTGATTTTTTCACCTCAAATTCTACTTACTGACATATCTAGAAACTTTATACCTTATACTCTTAATATAAACATTTATTGCAGCAGACCTTCTCTGGTTTATTTTTAAAATTTTGTTAGTCCTTAGGTGTTTGCTATATAACTTCTATGAACAGTTCTTGCTCGTATGAACAATGCTTGTCCCTGTGAACAGTGCTTGTCCCTGTGAATAGTGCTTGTCCCTAATGATCAGTGCTTGTCCATATGATCAGTGTTTGTCCCCTGTGAACAGTGCTTGTCCCCTATGAATAGTAGCAATTTTATTTTTCAGTCCCAGTGCATGTGCCTATTATTTGTTTGTCTCACTTTGGTAGGCAGAACTTCTGTGGAATATTGAAAGAAAGTGGGCAAAGGACATCCTTACCATAGTCCTGATCTTAGGAAAAAGTTCCTACTTTATCACTTTGTCCTACTTTTGCTGTAGTTTGTGTGCCAATGTCATTTGTCAAATTGAGAAAGTACCCTCTCATTCCTAGTTTCCTGAGCGTTCTTCTCATGAACAAGTTTTATATTTTGTCCTGTGTTCTATTCTATGTTAATTGACATGCTGATGTATATCTTCTTACTCTGATAGTTGATGTAATTATATAAGTTGCTTATTGATATGGACACTCTCTTGGATATTTGAATACATTGCAGTAGATCTACAATATAACTATCTTTAAGAACTGTAATTGAACATATTAGCATTTTGTTGAAGGTTTTGTTCCTACATTCAGGAAAATTGCTGTGCATGGTGCTCCTTTCTTTGTAACAGATTTCAGTACCATGGGTATCCCAATGATGCTAACTCGTTTCAGCATTGTGGGTAGCCCATTGGTGGTGATGTTGAATGAGTATCCCAGCGATGTTAACATGCTTCAGTATTGTGCATAACCCACAGGTGGTGATGTTGGAAACTGATCAGAAACTACTTCTGTTGCTCTGCTTTCCAGAAGACACTTAGAAAATCCATGCCTTACTTTCTTAAATGTATGGTAGAACTGACCAGTAAAATCATTCATGCCAGCATAGTGATTACACACTAGTAACAACAGCACTATGGAAACTGAAGCAGGAGGCTGGAAGATTTGAAACCAACCTGAGCTACACAGAGAGAAGAAGGAAGGAAGGGAGAAAATGGGGCAGATTCAGACTTGTTTTTAGTTTTTAGAAGATTGCTATGATTCAATTTCTTAAATCAATATAGTGTAGTTAACATGTGGTATACATTGATAGATTACTTATATTGAGCTTTCTGAAGGTTTGTCCATATTAAATTTACCTTCTTGTGTGAGATTAGGTGGTTTGTTAGGAAATTCCTTCTATATCATCTAGGTTATCAGCTTCTTAGACAAAGAGTTATTTTCAGTGTTCTATTATTGTCAATCTTATTTCCATGGAATAACATCAATAATCTCCTTTTTATTTCAATATGGTTGAGCTGTATCTTCTTTGTTGTTTTTTTTCATCTATTTTGTTTTCTTTTCTTTTTTTAATGACTAGCCTAGCTAAAGGTTTATTGATTTATTGATCTTTACACAAAACCAGATTTGACTTTGGTCACAGTTGCTATTGTTTCTTCTGCACTTTTATTGACTGGTGATCTAACTTTTATGATTGATATTCCTCTATTCACCTTAGGTTTTGCTCCTCTTTTTTCTAGTTTAAGTTACTGGTTTTCTGTATTTGGATTTTAACATTTGTGTAAAGTGGCATAAATTCCTCTCTGAAATCTGCTTCTGAGAGACTTTTCTTTTCATTTACTGCATAATATTTTTCTTAATGTTTTCATCCAGCTTTTTCATTGACTTATGTGGATTTAAGATATGTTTTGATTTCAAACTATTTGATCATTATCTTGCTATTAGTGATTCTAAATTTAATTCCACTGTAACCTAGAGTACTTTATATGATTCTGCTTTCATATATGAGTATCATGGCCCCAAATGTGATTAATCTTGGTGAATTTTCTATATGGATTTAAGAAGAGTATGTTCTCTTGTTGAATATAATATGTAGGTATCAGTCAAAGCCAGTTGAATGATGGTGATACTTTTTTCAGCAGCCATGCATTGTTGGAAGATGAATGCACTCTGGGAAATATCAGTCAGCACCCTGAACATTGTGTAAACATCATAGAGTGTACACTCACCAAGCAGGAGCTCCTACAGTACCCATACATTATATGTAACAGCCTACTGCTTCTAGGCTACACACCTATACAGCATGTTATGTCAATGAATACTGTAGGCAACTGTAATGCAAAGGATTTAAGTGTGTGTGTATCTAAACAAGCTTACACATAGAAAAGATGCTATGAAAATGTGAGGCAATAGTAACTTTCCACAGACATGTCTGAGTCTCCTCAAGAGCCATGCGGTCCTCGGGACTGCATATGTTGCTTATTTCCTGCATTTTGTTCTTTACAGTTACTAAAAGGGATGTTGGTGTCTCCCTCTGTAGTATTAGGTTTCTCTGCATCTCCTTGCAGTATGTTATCTTTTGTTTCATTATTTTGATGTTCTGTTTTGTGCATATGTTGAGGATTGTTGTGTCTTCTTGGAGAAGTGGTCCCACATGCAAAGTCCCTTGTCTGAAACATTTTGTTCTGTTGTGACTTTTGTTCAGTCTAAGGTGGTTGTTACTCCAGCTTTATCCCAATTACCTCTGGTTGCTCTTTTATTTAAAGTTACTTTCTATATACAAAGCAGGTTGATTTTTTCTGTTGTTGTTAAGTCACATTGATAATGTCTGTGTTATGTTTGGTGTACTTAGACTGTTTGCACACACTTGAAATGATGTTTATATCTTTAGATTAGTGTCTGTCATGCCTGTGACTGTCTTCTCATTCGTTGCATTTCTTTCTTTCAATATATCTTCTTTGCCTTGCTTTTTGTATTCGTTTGTAGGACTTAATAGTTCCTTCTTTTATTTCCAGAGCTAAGATTGAACACACAACCTCACTCGTGCTTATGGACCATTGTACCACTGAGCTGCACATTGGACCCTACTTATTAATGTTTGGATTCACACCTAACAATTACGTATATTTATTGGTTACATTGTCATGCTTTCATGTAGCTGGAGAGCTTTTCTCTCCAGGTCCCACAATTCCCGCCAGTCCTGGAGCCCACTTATAAAATAAACACACAGACTCTTACATTATTTAAACTGCTTGGCCATTAGCTCAGGCCTATTATTGTCTAGCTCTTACTCTTATATTTAGCCCATTTCTATTAATCTCTACTTTGCCACGTGGCTCGTGGCTTACCGGTACTTTACATCTTCCTTCTCCTCGCAGTGGCCCCAGGCAGTCTCTTCTCCACCTTCCTGTTCCCTCAATTCTCCTCTCTGTTAGTCCCGCCTATACTTCCTGTCTGGCTACTGGCCAATCAGTGCTTTATTAACATATTTGTCATACAGAACATCCCACAGCACTTCCCCTTTTCTTCTTTTTCAAAAAGGAAGGTTTTAACATTAACATAATAAAATTACATATAACAAAACAATTATCGAGCAAGATTTACAGTTACAATATTAAAGAAGATATCCTATCTATCTTATATTTGTGAGTTTAAGGTTTTATATCTAACTTATCTTTTATCATAACTGAGGAAATTACAACTATCTGGTCTTCAACCACATCAAAGACCTCAGAAGGAATATAATGGTACCTGAGAAATGGTAGATGGATGTAAGCAACTTTCGGGAATCTTTCAAGAGTAGACAGAGACAGCTGACAGCCTGGACAGTCATCCAAAGTTCTCTTGTAAAGTTGGGGCATCTGTTTTCAGCTCACAGGCCTAGAGTCTATAAGTCATTTTTTTATGTGTCCTGTAGAATGTCTGGCAGTTTTCTCTGCAAAGCAGGAACCTGAAGGACCATTTTGTCAAGCAAAGTTCAATGGTCACTTTCCTATGGGTCCTGCATGTCCAGTTGATCAAGCAGTCCAGGCAAGAACAGTTTCTTGCCCAAATGGCTATTTTTGCCAAGGTAAAGATAAACTCCATATGTAGTGTCTTCGATGCCCATCCTCCTCGGAAGTAAATCCAGTGTTGCCAGGAGCAGACGTGTCTCACTGTCCAGAATGTCTAAATTTTTAAAACATTTTAAATGCCATATTCTGTAGGTCTTTGAAGTATTTGAAGATTACCTATCTATCTGAAATATATCTATGTATTCCTAGAAGACTTAACTAACATGGCTACAAATATGATTATCATAGATGACTAATTATTAATCTATTTCTAAATTATCCATTACAATTTTAAATGAGTTATATAAACATAATACCTCAAACAAAAGTAGAAATATACACACAGTATAGCAAGATCAACTTTAAGTTTGTATCAATAAACTAAAATTTATACCAATGTAAAACATTTTAAACAAGTTGTTTTTTAAATGTAGATTCATTAATCTATCCTTTTATCCTATCATCCCTATATCCTATATATATCATATCCCCTTTTGTTTTTTAGAAAGAGATTGCATTTATAATTAACCTGTTTTAAATAAAAATATTGGTTTTTCTCTGTCCCATACCAGAGGGATCTTCTGATATGGGACAAAAGAATATTTTAACCTTTTATTTTAGGATTATGTCTGGGTTTAGAGAGGGAGTGAGCCCATTCCATCTCCAAAGCCAGCTTGGTATATTTGGGAATTTGGGCGTAGATTCTCTTACTACTTCCTGCTGGAGGGGGGCGCTGTATCTTATGGGGACAGAAAGAACATTTTAGGATTATGGAGTAGTCCATGAGGGTGTATCATCTGAGCCAGTTGCCTTGAGACAGTTCTGGATGTTGGATCATCTGGGCCATGGTGTCATTGGAGACCTTTCAGGTGGTCTTGGCTGGTCAAACCTGATGCATCTTAATCTGGAATAAATCCATAGCCTCTGGCTTTCTGTGGAAACAAAAGCAGAACTTCTTTTCCAAAGCAACATATCCTTACATCCAAATTTTGAAGTCAAGGTACCTTTAAAATTTACATTTTGGCATAACTCAACAGCTTTTATAATCAAATGTTTATCTTCAGTTACGAATATCAAAGAGAACATAATCCAGATTTTGTGTGTGATAGCCACCTTTACGTGGCTTATTTTAAAGACTTTATTTTTAAAAACTATCTATTTGTTTATGTAACTGTATGTCTACGTACATTTTTACATATATTGTAAACTATTTCATCTGAATCAGTCTTATTGTGAACCTATTGTTTTAAACTGCAGCATTCTAAGACTGAAACGACGCTGTGGCTGCTGGCTCCTCCCACTTTAGCTTCCCATCATGGCGTTAGTATGTTTTTTGCTAGTTCTGGGAGCGATCAACTCTCAGAAATAGTGGGTCTATGGTTTTATCGAAGCAGCGTGTAGCCCAGAAACCTCTTTTTTTATATATATATATTAGTAAATACAGCGTAATGTGCCACTGGCAGACATCTCATTCTCACCATAATGCCGGTCAAATGCACATGCCAGGAACCCGCCAGTAGTTCAAATGCACGTTTTGTGGCATCTAGCTGCCCGTATGAGACATGAAGCAGGAACCTGGTTTTGGCTCTGTTTAGAATTGATTATTAAAAATTTTGAGGTTTAAGGTGGAAATTCGAGCTGTTGGGCGCCATTTGTAGCTGGAGAGCTTTTCTCTCCGGGTCCCACAATTCCCGCCAGTCCTGGAGCCCACTTATAAAATAAACACACAGACTCTTACATTATTTAAACTGCTTGACCATTAGCTCAGGCCTATTATTGTCTAGCTCTTACTCTTATATTTAGCCCATTTCTATTAATCTCTACTTTGCCACGTGGCTCGTGGCTTACCGGTACTTTACATCTTCCTTCTCCTCGCAGTGGCCCCAGGCAGTCTCTTCTCCACCTTCCTGTTCCCTCAATTCTCCTCTCTGTTAGTCCCGCCTATACTTCCTGTCTGGCTACTGGCCAATCAGTGCTTTATTAACATATTTGTCATACAGAACATCCCACAGCACTTTCATACATATATACATTGTGTAATGAAAAAAGCAAAGTTATTGGCTTATGCATCATTATAAACATTCATCATTTCCCTGTGGTGAAAACATGTGGAACCTTCTATTGTGAAACATAAATTAGTGTGGGCTACATCATCCTATTGTGTGATGAGCACCAGCTCTATTCTACCTGACAGCAACAGTAACACTATGACCATTGACCAATCTCTTCCCATCCCAACCCATCTGTTCTCTTCAGCCTGTGGTACCCACTCCTTTCAACTTCCATAAAGCCACCTTTTGTTGGATTTCACATCTGAGTAAGATCAGGTGATATTTAGTTCTCTCTGTCTGGCTTACTTCACTTAACATGATGTCCTCTGTGTTATCAACTGAATGTTTGGTTGATCTTTGCTCTCATGTTGTTAACTACAGTGGCATACTTTCGGTTGCTCTAAAATAATACACACTTACTTATAATTCATGTAGTTCACTCTCTAACACCACCCTGATTCTCAAGGTGGAGATACCACATGAGGAGTATTCCCAGTGTTTTCTTCTCATTCCATATTGTATTGTCAATGCTCACCACATTTATGTGGTGATATTGTGTTCCCCAATATATTGTGCACCTTAATAAATTTATCTGGGGTCAGAGAACAGAACAGCCACTAGATAGACATAGAGGCCAGAAAAGGGTGGCATACACACCTTTAATTCTAGCATTCCAAAGGCAGAGATCTGTCTGGATCTCTGTGAGTTCAAGGCCACACTGGAAACAACCAGGCATGGTGACTCACGCCTTTAATCCCAGGAAGTGATGGCAGAAAGCAGAAAGGTATTTAAGGTGTGAGGACCAGGAACTAGGTCTGGTTAAGCTTTTAGGCTTTTAGCAGCAATTCAGCTGAGATTCATTCTGGATAAGGACTCAAAGGCTTCCAGTCTGAGGAAACAGGATCAGCTGAGGAATTGGCAAGGTGAGGTGGCTGTGGCTTGTTCTGCTTCTCTGATCTTCCAGCATTCACCTCAATACCAGGCCCCGGATTTGATTTTATTAATAAGAACTTTTAAGATTCGTGCAACACATTTAACCATCATGTACAATTACTCAATACATACTGATTATTATCACCTTAAAAACTCCCCTATCAGGTCAGTTAGGAGCAATAATAATATATTGGCCTGATTTCTCTCCATTTACTTCATCTTTGTTTGCTTTTCTTGACATAGATGCAATATTTTACTGTAGATTATTCTCTTTCACTGCACACCTTTAAACATCTGCTAGACAGCTCTACTGGAAAAGAAAAGGAACAGAAAAAGGAAAATGTATCATTCAAATTTCATGTATCTAAAGAACTTTCTATGCCTGCATTTGTGTGTGTGTGTGCGTGTGTGTGTGTGTGTGTGTGTGTGTGTATGTGTGTGTGTGTGTGTGTGTGTGTATGTGTGTGTGTGTGTATGTGTGTGTATTGAGACAGAGACAAGGCCTGGCAACGCACCAGGCTGTAGACCAGGCTGACCTTGAACTCACAAATGTTGGAATTAAAGATACACACCATCACACCTGGCTCTGCCTTCTTTTTAAAAGCAGTGAACTGGATGCAGAATCCTAGATTGATGGCATTAGAGAACCCAGACCCTAAACAGAGAGGGCTACAAGATGAGCGAAAACATACCGCACTGCCGCCAGCAGCTCAGAGGTAGCTTGACTACTATCACACAATATAGGCTGCACATTAACCAAGCCTCACCCCACTAAGGGAAGGAGTGACCCCTGTCACATACACTAAGTCAGGTATGGCTCTCTCCCTGCCTGAGTCACCTAGTACAGCTCACACAATTTACTAGGTCTACTTCCTGGGAAACTTTTCAATGCAGATAACGTCCTTGGCTTCAGGGAGCTGAAATTCTACTTCAGAGAGCCAGATCGTGCTGCAGTAGATGAACTTAGTACACACAAAGCAGCACTAAATGGATGCAATGGGTCCAAAATAAGATGATGATTTTTTTTTTCAGCTGAGGACTTACTGTATTATTTTTTAACAAATACTTACTGTGTGCCCAAGTTAGGATTTTGCTGAACAGTAGGGGCATAATAACCAACATTTTGTTTAAATTCATACAATATCTGAGTCATCTTACTAAACAAGACAGAAAAACAAGATCAGGCCTCACTGAAAAATATTTTAATCAGGAGGAGCAAGTGATGAATGAGGCAGATAAATAGGAGGATTCAAAGCATAGATTGTTCCCAACTACATGAATATAAAAAATGTATTTTTGAATAATTATGGCAAATAAAGCATTTTTCTCCTTTTTATTAGTTCTTTGAGAATTTTTGTACAATTTATCTTGATCACAATTACCTCCCAGATTCAACACCCTTCCCAAACACCCATCTACTGCAAAAAGCAGTTTCTTTGGTGACAGCTAAGAGATGCATTAATCTATGGCTATACCAATGAGACATAAGGGGTTGGCTTAATATGTCTCCTTGGCAGAGTAAGTGTAGATCCTCCCCTATGGTCTAAGATCTATCTAGCCACGGGTTCTTTGTGTCAGGCATGAGTTCTTTCTTGTGGAGAGGGCCTTAAGTCTGATGAGAGGTGGTTGGCTACCCCCATCACATTCTTGCTACTAATGCACCAGGGGACATATCCTCCAGGCTAGTCTTTAATGTAGTTCCTGGCCTTCACAGATAGGTAAGATTGACGATTACTTTTCTCCTTTGGTATCATACATAGCACTTTCCAGCACTATGAAAGCTAACCAGTAAGAAGGAAGCTTCCAGGTCAGTACCAGTTTGAGTTTTCCATGTTCTATGACTCAAGTATATGTGACGTCTTTAGCAATAGGGTCTTACTATTTTGGAGGGTAACCAAGAGCATTGAAAATAACCTGTAATATTTGTGGGGCTGTGGAATCACACAAGCTAACAACTGCAACAGGGGTAACTTATTCCTTACTTGGGGCTTTTTATTTGTAAACCTATGATATCTAGTAGGGGCATTGTTGCCTTGTTATAGGATAACTCCATGTGAATTCTTTAAACAGGTGTGTGTGTGTGTGTGTGTGTGTTTCTGAAGTAGTGTGTTTCCATACAACTTTTGTAAAATTTCCTTAGTGTTAGGTTTTCTTCCTTATGTTCCCACTGCCTCCCATCCTCTACCTCATTTAACCTGCCCTGTTCTGTTATTCTCCCTTGACTCTTTATACCACTCAATCTCCTCTCCCTTGACATCCACCCATACAATCCTGAATAATTTCTTGATCTCTACGGATATTCCAAATGGAACACACATATCTAGAAATTCAAATATAACATCAACAAATTGAAAGAAAACACGAATGTTTGTCTTTCTGGGTCTGGATTATCTCACTCAGAATAATCATTTCTGCTTCCATCCATTGACCTGTCAATTTTATAATTTCATTTTCTTAACAACTGAATAATGTCATTATCCATACATTAGTTTATAGCTATCTAGGCTCTTTCCATATCCTGGCTATTGTGAGTAAGCTTCAGTATGTAATAGAATATAGAGCTTTGGGGTGCCAAAAAGTGGTATAGTTGGATCATGTAATAGATCTAGTTCAAGCTTTTGAAAGAATATCCACACAGAATTTCATCTTAGCTATTCTGACTGGGGTAAGATAAAATCAAAAGGTAGTTTTAATTTGCATTTCCATAATAACTAATGATGTGGAACATTTTTAAAATGTTTTCTAGTCATTTTTATTTCTTTTTTGAGGATTCATTGTTTAATACCATGCCCCATTTCTTAACCTTTAACTGGGTTTTTTGTTTTCTTGATGGTTAGCATTTTTTGTTTTTATTTTTAGATCTCTCTAAGTTCTAGATGCTGTCTGTCAGATGCATAGTTGTTAGGGGTTTTTTTTGCCACTCTGTAGGCTGCCCTGTCATTCAAATGATGGTATCTTTTGCTATACAGAAGTTTTTTTGGTTTTATGAGGTCCCATTTATTCATTTTAATGTCTGTGCTATTGGTGTCCTATTCAGAAAGTCCAGTCCTGTGTCAATGAGATCAAGTGTATGCCCTACATTTTTCTCTATTTTATACAGGGTGTCAGGTTGTACGTTGATATTCTTGGTCCATTTGGAGTTGTGCTTTTGAATGGTGAGAGACAGGGATCTAGTCTTACATCTACAAGTAGCTATCTAGTTTGACTAGCACCATTTGTGGAAGAGTCATACTGTCTTTTCTCCACTGTGTGGTGTTGGCCTTTTTGTCAAAAGGCAGGTGGCAGCAGGAGTTCTGGCTTTTATATGGCTCCTCAGTTCTTTCCTATTAATCAATATGTTTGTTTTTACATCAATTTCCTGCTATTTTTATTTTTATAGTTCAGTAGTATAACTTGAAACCTGGCATGGTGATACCTCTAGCAGGTTTATTACTCTGTTCTCATGTTCAGGATTTTTCTTTTTTTACTATCCTGGATGTTTTGTGTTTCTGTATGAAATTTAGTGTTATTTTTCAATTTCTGTGAGGAATTATGTTGGAATTGCACTGGGATTTCCACTGAATCTACAGATTGCTTTTGAAAGCATGGTCTTCTGTATAAGATTAATCCTACCAATGCATGAGCATGGGAGGTCTTTCTGTCTTTCAGTATCTTCAATTTAATTTTTCAGTGTCTTGAAATGTTTATTGTACAAGTCTTTCACTCTCTTGGTTAGATTTATTCTAAGAAAATTTGGAGTATGTTGGGGATAATATTGTTTCACTAATTTCTTTCTCAGGATGTTTGTCATTTGTATATAGGAAGACTACTGATATTTGTGTGTTAATTTTGTATCCTGACACTTAGCTAAAACATCTGTAGAAGTCTTATGGTGGAGTCTTTAGGATATTTTATGTATTGAATCAGATCATCTTCAAAGAGGGATATTTTGACTTCTTCCTTTCCTATTTGTATCTCCCTTTATTTCCTTCCCTTATCTTTTAGCTCCAGGTATGACTTCAAGTATGGTGGCTAGAGAGTTCCTGGTATACAACTGGCAAATATTGGGTGAGTCTCAAAGGAAAGGAACAGGCTAAGAGGTATTGGTCCATGGCAACCAACTGCAGGGTTTGAATGATATTAAGCTGTGTTGCTGGAAGGGGTGGGCGTGTATCCTAATTGTGACTCTTCAACATGTGTGCTACCTAAAGTCTCTTCAGCATTTTCATCTCAACCATTACCTTCTGAATGATCCTTAGCATTTTTATTCTCTGTTTTATTCCATCTGCTCTCATACACCATGTGTGTTTCCCATTAAAGCATACAGTGTTTTATAATATTTTCCAGTTACATAATGGTTGGCTTGAATGAGAAATGTCCCCTATAAGGTGCAAATATTTAGGTACTTGGTCCCTACTGGGTGGCAATCTTTCAGAAAGTGGTGTGGCCTTGCTGAAGGAAATATGTCACTGGTTGTAAATTTGAGAAATCATGACCTTACTCCACTTCAAGTTCAGTTTCTCTCCTTTGTGGTTATGGTGAGAGAGCACATATAGTTTCAGGATTGACAGTCTGAATAGCATTAGTGGCCTCTGGACACAGGATTTCCCTTCTTTGTTTGGAACCTGGCTATGAGGGACATAGGCCAGGAAAACAGTGGCTTAGAATGTGAGACCCCCATAAAGGTAGTTTGGAGTATGGGCCTGGGATGGAGGTTTGTACTGGGAAGTACACACATCACCACTCTGAGAAGGTCTCCTCCCAACAAGAGAGTTACAGGTGATAAGGGGTAATGGGATGGGCAGCGAGGGACCTGGGAACACAGGGACTTGGAAAGAGGTTGCCGAGAGCAAGCAGAGAACACTGACTGTATGTGACACTGGAGCACTTCATTACAGAAGCTAGGAACACAGTTAATAACTTCTCTATATGTGCAGACGTGTTTGATGAGGCAAAAGAGACACTGTGCCATTTCCCCATTCAATATTCCACCTAGCAATATCAAATTTTACAAATGAAAAACCCAACCCATCTTGCTCAGCCTCTGAACCCACTTATCCAATAATTCTTTGGCTCTCATCACAATTTATCTCTGCTGTTGCCTTGGGAGACATTTGTGTTGCAAAATTTCATGGAAAATATATCTCTCTAGCTGGCTTGTGCAGAGGGATAAGACTATTGTAGACATTTATAATTTGAGAACAATCAGTGTCTCTCCTCAGGGAGAGAATTCAGATAATTTAAAACATGATTATTAATGTAAAAATAATGGAACACTGATCCTTCCATTTCCTAGCAGCATCAAAATGTCTTTATCCACAAAAGATTTGTGGAAACAAAAGGTAGTTGACAGCCTAAGATGATGAATAACTTGAAATACAATTAATTTTAGGTCTCTTGAAAAGTAATGCATTTATATCACTACAAGTGGTCACAACTAATCACCACCTAAGGAATAACCATAAGCTCATAAATTGGTTATATGTTCTGTATTTACTATAGTTTCTGTGATTGCTTGAACTCTTACTTCTGGCAAGGTCTGGTGTTCAATTCAAAATAATTACTAAGTAAAACAGGGAAATACATGATTTTGCTGTGAAAAGGTGACCAAGTGCAGAGACTGCCAGGGGCTGGTTTGGTGGCCAGGAAGATCAACTTCATAGAATTCTTCAACTGTGAGCTTCATGGGGACAGTGGTGGTGGGGTGTAGATATGATCAAAATACACTGTGTATGTGCATGAAATTGTCAAAGAATAAATTTTAAAATCTTACATTAAAATATGCTGTTTGGGGAGGACCTTTGGGGAATATCTAAGTTTCTATTTTTAGGGCCCAATGAGAATTTCAGAGCTATCCAAGAGATAAGCAATTAAAAGTGTGCTGTGTGGAGACATTTGCAAATCTCACAGGAAAGAAACATGTTCATTGAACATGGCTTGTTTTGTTCTGATTTGACACATCTGGCTGTATCTTCTAGGCTGGCTTGAAATTCATGGTTCTCCTGCCGCAGCCATGTGAACTCACCCTACCTCCTGCCTCCTCTAGCCATAACCCTTGCTATAACTTCTTTTCACACACATGCTCCTCCTCACAGCCAAGTGTGGATGTCACTTGTAGAGACTGACATCACTGTAGGAATCTTCAGCAGCCTGAAGTGGAAGGCAGAAGCTGGAATGTTCAAAGGTGCCAACAGGAAGACACAGTAAAATAATAAGGGTTGAAGACAAGCAGGCAGACAGGAAGAAGTCCTCCCTTGCATGCTAGGAAGAGTCTTTTAGGGACAATCATTTGTGAAGAAAGTGGTTTCTCTTCCTTTAAATAACTTTAAAGCTTCTTGGAGCTGTTCTTTCTGTTCAAATAAAGCCCCACCAAGAAAACTACAAGGGACAGAATCACTTAGTCATTCAGACTCATCGGGGTGGCAGACTGAGCTTTGCTTGTTATTCTGCTGTCAAAATGCTACATTCTCTGTCCAGGTGGCATACCCATTGGCCATTCTGTGCATGCAAAGCATAATTGAACAGTGCCTGTTCAGGAATTTGCTTCCCTCTGTATTCAATGCCAAGCCTTTCTATGTGAACTCACAAGCATCTTTCCAAGAAAAGTTGCTCTTTTTGTTTGGAAAGTCATTGTTTTAGGAATTGTCCTCAGTGCTTTTTATACTTACACAAGTCATGCTACTTGTAGTTTTTGGTTTTGTTTTGGTTTTGGTTTTGGTTTTTTTTTTGTTGTTGTTGTTGTTGGTTTTTTGTGTGTTTTGGGTTTTTTTTTTTTTTTAACTCTTTTACTCTTTGGTTCTTTGGGAGCTTGCCATCCAGCTACCAAATCAATACATGGAGGCTTATTCTTTTTCTTTCTTTCTTTCTTTCTTTCTTTCTTTCTTTCTTTCTTTCTTTCTTTCTTTCTTTCTTCCTTTCTTTTTATTTATTTTTTTATTTTTTGTTTTTCAAGACAGAGTTTCTCTGTGTAGTTTTGGTGCCTGTCCTGGATCTCACTCTGTAGATCAGGCTAGCCTTGAACTCACAGAGATCCACCTGGCTCTGCCTCCTGAGTACTGGGTTTAAATGTGTGCGCCACCACCACCCAGCCTTAATCTTTCTTATAAATGCCTGGCTTTAGCTTGGCTTTTTTTCTGGAAAGCTAGCTTTTCTTAAGTTAAATTATCCCATCAATCTTTTGCCTCTGGGCTTTTACCTATCTCTATTTCTTTATACTTTTCTTTTTTTGAGGGGGTGAGGTTCAAGACAGGGTTTCTCTGTGTAGTTTTAGTGCCTGTCCTGGAACTCACTCTGTAGACCAGGCTGGCCTCAAACTCACAGAGATCCACCTGCCTCTGCCTCCCAAGTGCTGGGAGTAAAGGCATACACCACCACTGCCTGGCTCAAGAAGTATTTTATTTTATATGAGATTACAATTAAGAGATTGCCTTTAGTTTCAGGATAGACTAGATTTTTAAACTGTGTTGAGGTGATGAAAAAAAAAAAACTATGAGGACTTTTGAAGTTGGACTAAATGCAGCTAGGGGTGGGGGGCTAGGGAATGGAATGCAGTGATTTGAATGTGAATGCCCCCTCCATAAATCAGATGTTTGAATACTTGGTCCTTAGTTGATGAAGGGGATTAGTAAGGTTTAAGAGATGTGGCCTTGTTGGAGGAGGTGTGTCACTGGGAGTAGGCTTTGAGGTTTCAGATAACTCATGTGATCCCCTCCTTTCTGTCTCCTATGCATGGTAGTGGATCAAGATGTAAGCTCTCAGCTGTACATTGCCTTTGCCATCATGGTCTCTAGGCCTCTGAAAGTATAAGACAAATTAAGCACTTGTTTTTATAAGTTTCCTTGGCCATGGTATTTTTTCATAGCAATATGAAAGTAACTGAGACAGGCCTCATATAGTTGTGCATTGGTTGGAGCTATACTTTAATCAGCTAGCCTCTCCTCTCCATCCAGGTATACTGTGTGATAATACTATGATGAGGAACTGTGTGATAATTCTCGTACTGTTAGGTACATTCATTCTTTCAGTATCCTTGGAGGCAAAAGGCACATTGGTTCTGCCCTAATCCCATCTCCAGGCAAAAGAGTCCTTGGCAGCTCCTTTTCTGACATTGGCCCCGGCCTAATGGGACACCTTTCTGGGAGTGTCCTGATCCTTCCACTAGCATGACACTAAGCACCCTTCTTTTTCATTTTCCAGTCTGCTTCTTGTTGGGCCTCTTGATCTCAAGTGATGAAAAATTCTATTGTAACCGCTAATACTTGGCTACCACCCACTTCAGAAAAGCCCTGCAACTTCTGTGGTTTGCATTAGATGTCTCTTGAGGCCTGACCAACAATGACTGCAGCAACCATTTGCTGATTCTCAGCTGTTTCTGGGTTGATAAGGGACACAAAGGGAGAATGCTTCGCTTAGCCTCTCAGTATCCATTTGGGCTCTTTTCAGGTCCCTAGAGTACCTCTAAAGATTTGTCCATGCTCATGGCCTTTGGCTCTCTTTCCTCCTAGCCCCTTAAAAGAGCCTCTTGGTAATGCTTGAGCATCTGAAATTTCCAGCCATCATTAGGGTCCCAGTGGTGGTGTTCCCTGGGGACCTGATGTTGGGCTGAAGACGAGGAATTTATTGTCCTAGCTGGGGAGTGTTCCTACAATCATTTCAATGCAGTCTGGTCTGTGTAAGTCTGTAGTGTTCTTCACTATTAAACAGACTCAGGAAAACCTGGTGCTACTCAGTCTATGTGGACTTGTAGGTCTGAATGATGGACTGCATTGATCAGTCACAGCCTGATGTTTCTCAGTAAATGAAACACTTCCAGTTCAGGACCTCAGTAATGGTGAAAGAAAAAATGTGAAGGAGCATTGGTCCCTTGTGCCCAGCTGTCCTAATTAGCGTTACTATTGCTGTGATAAAACACCATGACCAAAAAGCAAGTTGAGGAAGAAAGGATTTATTTGACTTACACTTCTGCATTGTAGCACATCATTAAAGAAATCAGGACAGGCCCTCAAACAGGACAGGAATCTGGAGTCAGGAGCTGATGCAGAGGCCATGGAGGGATGCTGCTTACTAGCTTGCTCATCATGACTTGCTCAGCCTGCTTTGTTATAGAACCTAAGACCACCAACCCACTGATAGCAACACCCCTAATAGGCTGGGCTCTCCCCCCCATTTTTGTCATTGAGCTGGATCTTATGGAAGCATTTTCTCAATTGAAGTTCCTTCCTTTCAAATTGTAGGGAGCTGCATACAGCCGCGCCTTAAAGATGGCACTGGTTACCCGACGGCGGTAAACAACTCCATATAAGGCTATAGCGGAATTTGTGGCTTGCTTATGCATGCTTGAGCCTATTGGGCAATGCCCATGTGGCGACCTGGGGTTGGCTGCCCAGAGCCTATTTAAGGCCGGGAGAAGCTTTTCCCGGGGGGTCAGAAGTCAGAAGATTGTTCAAAGGCCTGAATAAACTACAGGAAGAAGAGCTCGAGAGCTCGGTGTCGTGTCTTCCTTGCTGGTCAGGGTGGTCGCGACATCAAATGACTCCAGCTTGTGTCAAGTTGACATAAAACTAGCCAGGACATGAGCCATCTTGATTACATTATAGTAGGTGACCTCTGCCCCCACAAGCTTTGCTCAGTTGCATTTATAAGGCATCTTGGTACCTGTGGGGAGGGGGAATTGTCAGCAAAGGCCTCTTGTTATTCCTGGCTGGAGTATATAGGGTTAGGACCGGCAATTCTGAGCGGCCCCAATCAGGGGTAACTCAAATGACTTCACAAGATGGGTGAATTCAGGGGTGTAGATATTATTGGTGGATACGTCAGTTGTGGTGGGTGTGGGGAGCGTAGGAGGCAATGGAGAATACAGTGAGACACAAGGTGGGAGAGAGCTCTCCTGTTCCCCAGACAAAAGTGGCTTCCTGGTTCTAGTCAGCATTTTGAAGGAGACTTCATCTGGGCCATCAAGATTTTACAGTTCCCTTCTAGACAGGCTTTCAGCCAAGGTGGACAAAAGGGCTATGTCCTGCCTGCAGCCATTGTGGGAGAACTGGTCTGGCACCGGAGCCCCTCTCCCCTGATAGTTCTGAACAATCTGCTAACTAGTTCTTTATCTGGTGATCCTTCATTGGGCTATCCCACTTCTAATGAAGGCCAATATATTTTACAGGATGCACAGAGTTTTCTAGGAGTCAACACTAAGAATATGCCTTTTTGAAAATTTTTATCGTATACTTTAAGGGGGGGTCTACTTTGTTTGACACCCATTTTGTCCATCTAAAAGATGACAGTAACACACACAACAGGAAAGGAGGGGTAAGCAATTTCTTCATCTATCACTGGCCATACTCCTTGGGGAAATTTCAGGTACCTATTAGCATTGGTGGGACCACATAAACCCCAACATCAGGATCATTTGAAGGGCCACCATAAGTCATATGAGGATTGCCATTGACAACAGATAGAGATTCCACAGTTACCTCAACTTATGGTTGAATTAGAGCTCTCCTATTGTCCATCTAACTCACACTCATAGAGTCTCCAACCTGCCACTTCATGCAGTTTTGTTTCCTGAGACTACTTGGGTTACTCTGGGAGGTGGTCAGGCTCTCCTTCCACTTAGGGGCAGACATGCCAAAATGAAACTAGTTTTTGGCAGTCTGATGGAAAGCAATCCCTTGGCAGGTTGCTGGGCCTCACTGGGCCCTTTGTGATCAAGGAATCCTTGTCCCAGCACACAGGGAAGAATATTCCCCTACGGATCAGTTGGTCCATTACCACCAGGTGAGGTCACCTCTCCCATCATCCCACAGTTCACATTCTACCAACAAGGGAGGTGAATCATTGTCTCTAAATCCCAGAAGAATCCCCAAGAGATGTAAAGGGATTTTTATACAGAGAGAAGGATGCTGAGGCTCTCTGTTAAAGAGCAAGGCTTGCTTGTGCCACCACAGGTCAATGGATTCATGTGCAAAAGGTGAGCTCCAAGTACATACACAAGGAACATTTTCTTATATATCTTTCGTTAGTTCCCTGGTACATTCTAGCCTCCCTGTTTCCCTTACATCACAATGTACATTCTGATTGGGTGGTCTGTGTTATAGCGTCATGACAGAGTCATACAGATGCACACAAAAGACTAATTATGCCATATTGCCTTCCTTTTGCTCTGGGAGGACCCTTACCGCAACGTAAATTTTAATTTGGTTCTGTACCTGGAACATTCCAAACTCTTCATAATCACTGAAGTTCTAATCAATTAATCAGTCTTGAGAAAGTTTCTCACTTTGAAGGTACGTGTATTTCGGGACTTGGGATTATTGGATCAGGCAAGATTTATTAAAGGATAAAATCAGTTAGGCACACTCACGACACAGAATAAGGCGGACGCTGCTGTCATTGGCCTGCCGTTCTGCCCAAGGGTGATGGGAACCAAACTGCAAGCCACACTTCTCCTCTCCGCTGCCTACAGTCTGCTCTGACCAGCCCAAGAGAGAGGGAGTGACTGCCTTCATACAAATTCTTAAAGGGTCACGTATCCTCAGAGAAGACCACGCCCATCAGGCCAAAACGGTCCCATTTGATCATTTGTCCGAATGGCAGAAATCCCACAACATACAGCTGCTTTCTGAGGATCTTCATTCACAATAGACAGAATGATAGATAAGAGAGAGAGAGAGAGAGAGAGAGAGAGAGAGAGAGAGAGAGAAGAGAGAGAGAGAGAAGGGGAGGGGGGGGGGGGGAGGGGGAGGGGAGGGAGGGAAGGGAGACAGACAGACTGAAAAACAGCCTCATGATCTGCTATCTTCAAACTAAACATTCAGGAAAATCAGGTGGTATAATTCAGAGTTTAATAAGAGCCTGAGAACTGGAGGCGTTAATGCTATAAATCCCACTAAAGAGCAGAAGAGTGAAGCCAGGCAGCTGTGGCACACACCTTTAATCCCAGCCAGGAGAGAGAGAGAGAGAGAGAGAGAGAGAGAGAGAGAGAGAGAGAGAGCAGAAGAGTGGCTCGAGCATAAGCAACAAGGCAGGTAGAAACCAGTGACTTGCTCCCACCTCCCCTTTCTTCTTTGCAGGCCCTCTACAGACTGGATTGTGCCCCTCACACTGAAGATGGGTATGTTGCTGTGTCCATCAATTCCAATGTTAACTTCACCTGGAAACACCTGGAAGACATACCCAGAAGCAGTGTTCTGATTGCTTTATGACCCACTCAGGTTGACGCAAAGTTGACCAGCAGTGTAGTGACTGTTTTCTAATCTTTTAATGTTATTATATCCACATACCACTTTGACTTTGTAGACATTTCAAAACCACGGACTGACTGAACTGTGGATTCCTTAGGTTCTACTCAGAAGTGCTGTTTATAAAACCTTTCACTTAGTCAGACATAAGGAGCTTTCCTACCACACAGGTTCAACTAAGTGCTGTGGGAGGACCACACTGAGAGGGTCAAGAGAAGGGCGTTCCCAGCTCTGAACCCAGTGAGGCTGAACCTAAGGCTAGGAGCATCGTGCACTGTCCTGATGATGCATGAACTGTACGAAGTTAGTCCTCTTACTCTTCCACTGATCCATGAGCATCTTCAATCTCCATGGATTCTTCTTACACACACATGCTGCAGTCCTCACAGTAGGCTCCATGACAGCTGCACAGTCCACAGCTGAGTATGTCTCCTACGTGTTGAGGTGCTTACATTCCTCTCCTTATTTTGAAGAGTAGGAAAACAGAAGAGTTTGCAGGAGAACCTAATGAGAACCTCAGCTGTGGTCTGGGGATGCAGCTAAGTAGTGGAGCCCTGGAAGGCAGCAAGTGCCTATGCTTCATCCCCAGCACTGCAAGAAAGAAAATGGAAGAAAAACGAGCCCCAGCTCTTATGCATACAAGCTGAGCCTGCTCAGTGGGTGCTAGAACCTGAGTAGCCCTCTGAGAAAACAGTCTCCTCCGACCCAAAGTTTATACTCAACCTCACCTAGGTCTCCAGAGCACAGTAACCTCTCTGTCCTCTCATTCAGAGTCCTTCATTGCTTGGCTCCTCAGTACCTACCTACCTACACATGAAATGAGAGTCCTACACACACACATGCAGACACACACACACACACACACACACACACACACACTAGAACAGTGAGTTGTACCAAGATCAGTGTCCTGGTTGCAAAAACTGTTCTCTCGATATGACTCTCAAGGTAATACTGGGGGAAACCAAGCAGGTAAGGAATCCTTCATGTATCTCTACGTTGTTTCTCACAATTACATGTCAACTGCAATTATCTCCATAAAATTTGATTAGAAAAACAGTCTTATCTACCTAAACTTCAGTCCTACTCCCCAGGAAAGGCCCTTTTTCTGCACAGTTCAAGCTGGCTGAGATCCGTTTGTGGCAATGTTTCTTCCTCACTGGCTTTAAGCAACCATGCAGCATGTTCCACTCTCTGAATACTGCACTCAGTAGCAATTATAAACAGAACAGCAGGGCATGAGCTACAGAGAAACAACATTCCTGCTCCAGAAATAGCAGATATGACTGTGGTCTGCACACTCAGAGCCCATGAATCTGAGATGTTGGTCACCAAAAGCCATACCGTAAATCTCAGTTCTGCTCAGGGAAGCTGCCTTAGTTCACAATCTAAATTACAGCTTGAGCAAAATGGGAGCTGTGTTTCTAGATAAACACTCAGCTTTTGCACAGCCGTGCTTCCTGTTCCCTCGCAGGGACAAACTGATGCTTCCCTCATGGGAAAATCCCACCTTCACAGAGTCATTGATAGAGCTGGCAAAGCTCTCATTTCCCTATCATAGTTATATACATACATATATATATGTATATATATACATATATATATATATATATATAAACTTTGTAGAAAACAAAAGGGAAAGATTTTTAAAAATTGACTCCAGTTTCTATCTTTGAAAAGGCTTCTGATCTTGGATCAAAATCTGACCTGACAAAGAACAAGTTTCGTCTTTGTCTGGAAATCAGGCTGATTTGCTGGCTTACTTCTTCTTACTTTTTAAAGTAAGTCTCACTCTATTGCCCAGGATGACCTTGAACTCAGGATCCTCCTGCTTCTGGCTCCCGAGTACTGTGATCACAAGTATGCCTCACCACTGTGGTCCTTCTTTCCCCACACCTTAGCTCTAGGTACAGGAATCTTAAAAGATGTGGAATGCCTGGTTCTATTACTATATACTCATCTGTAACCTAATAACCTTAAAAAAGTTACACATCAGCTGAGAATAAAGCATTCAGAATTAATCTTTTTTCAAAAAGAAGCAAAAGTAGGCCAAACTGAAGATCAAAGGCCATAAGAAGAAAGACAGGTAAACTGAAAGATGAGCTCCAAGACAGGGCATCTGGGATGTGAGACACATGCACCGAGCTTTAAAAACTGTGTCTATGACCCAGCTCTGCTGGAACCAACAGTCAGAAAATTCATATCCTACATCCACTGAGCAAGTAGTTGTTGCAAGATGTGATTGTGTGCACACATCATCCAGTCTGCAGGAGCCCAAACTTCCTTGGACAAACTTTCTGTAAAAAGCATATGGTGTTCATACATACACATCCTTCAAGACAGGGGTGGTACTGCACAGCTGCAATTTTGCACTCAGAAGGCTAAGACAAGAGGAAAGTAATGTAGCTGAACTTTTCTCCAGTCCTGCCTGGCCCACGATCAGGACAATCTCTCTCACCCACCCGTCCCACAGCCGCTCAGACCCAACCAAATAAACACACAGAGACTTATATTGCTTACAAACTGTATGGCCATGGCAGGCTTCTTGTTATCTAGTTCTTCTATCTTAAATTAACCCATTTCTATAAATCTATACCTTGCCACATGGCT
>CABHPQ010156163.1:22962-35122 GCA_902168405.1 Peromyscus aztecus
TGCCTATACTTCCTGCCTGGCTACTGGCCAATCAGCATTTTATTTATGCAGAGTGATATCCACAGCAAAGTAAGTTAGAAGCCAGCCTTCAATTGTAAGGAAACCCTGTCTGGGAGAGAGAGAGAGATGGGGAGGGGGAGGAGAAAAGAAGAGCAACAGAAGTACCTTAGTTGATAAAGTCTTACTGTACAAGTGTAAGGATCTGAGTTCAATCCCCAGTACCCACACAAAGAGTCAGGCACAGTGGTGAATCAGATTAATCAGTGGACAAATGCCTAATATTTATCTTTGGCTTCCAAGTGAATACCCAAAAAATAAAACCAAGGACACCAAGAAATTTGAAAGCAAATGGATGGAACCAGAAAAAAAAAATCATTTTGAGTGAGGTAACCCAGACCAAGAAAGACAAACATGGTATGTACTCACTTATAAGTGGATATTAACTTCAAAATAAAGGATAACTATGCTATAATCCACAGACACAAAGACACTAGGTAACAGAGAGGGCTCATGGGAGGACACCCAGATCTCCCTGGGAAGGGGAAATAGTAGAGATTTCATGAGTGAACTGAGGGCAGGTGGAACAGGAACATGAGTAATCAGGTTGGGGGTGGAGGGGGAGAGTACTGAAAGAGACTACTGGAAAGGGGGGTGCATTTCAGGGTCAGGTAAAAATCTAGCACAAGGGAATCTCCTAGGAATCTACAAGGATGACCCCAACTAAGACTCCTAGTATTAGTGGATATGTAGCCTGAGCTAGCCATCTCCTGTGACCAGATTGGTGTCTAGCTCAATTGTCATCAGAGAAGCATCATCCAGATGGAAACAGATGCAATCCCACAGTCAAACATTAGGTATAGTTCAGAGCGTCCTATAGAAAAGAAGGAGAAAGGATTGTAGGAGCCAGAGGGGTCAAGGACACTACAAGAAAACTCACAGAATCAACTAACCTGAGCTCATAGAAGCTCACAAAGACTGAACTGACAACCAGGGAGCCTGCATGGGACTGACCTAGACACACTGCATATATGTTACAGTTGTATAGCTTGGTCCTCTTGTGGGACTCCTAACAGTGGAAACAGGGGCTGTCTCTGACTCTTTTACAGGCTTTTGAGACCCAACTCCTCATACTGGGTCACCTTGCCCAACTTTAATAATGGGGAGGTGCTTTAGTCTTACTATGATTTGATATGCCATATTTTGTTGATACTCATGGGAGACCTGCTCTTCCCTAAACAGAAAAGGAGGAGGAGTGGATTGGGGGATGGGAACAGGGGGATGGGAACAGAGGGATGGTGAATGGGAGGGACTGCAAGGAGATGAGGATGGGGAAACTGTGGTTGGGATGTAAAAGAAATACATAATAGGTAGGTAGATAGATAGATAGATAGATAGATAGATAGATAGATAGATAGATAGATAAAATAAAGCAAATATTGGTAGTATAAAAACCAATTGTATTTTAAAAATGAATCAGACACTTACATACTTGTACATTCTGTGCTTGCCAGGACATCTCCAGGGGTTTCTTGCAGATTAGTAAAAACAGCAGCACCTATTTATTGAAATAATTTAAGCTGGCTATGGTGGCTCATACCTTTAATCCCAGCACTCAGGAAGCTGAGAGAGGCATATATCTGTAAGTTCAAGGCCAGCTTGGTATACATAGTGAGTTCCGGGGTGGCCAGAAGTGAGACTCTGTCTCAAAAAAAAAAAGAAAAGAAAAGAAAAGAAAAAGAGGGAGAGGGAGAGGGAGAGGGAGAGGGAGAGGGAGAGGGAGAGGGAGAGAGAGAGAGAGAGAGAGAGAGAGAGAGAGAGAGAGAGAGAGAGAAGAAAAGAAATAACCTAAAAACCTTGCACATTTCAAGAGAAAAGCTCCCTTTCATGGACATTTTATGTGGATGAACAAGCACTCTCGTTCATCAAGAACTTGTCCCCACTCTCCAATCCTGAAGATAATCAGGTTGTAAGCTTCCCCTGGGCCAGCTAAAAGGGGAAAAAGAGGGGGGAAGGAATAGTGTCTTTCAGAAATTCCAAATTATGAATGGTGCTTCACCGTGAACCCTACATGTAAATCTAAACACATTTTAGCCCACTTTCCCCCATGTGTGAGGGCGGTGGAGAACAAAGCCTCTGACCCTACAGGAAACAAAGCCCGTGGGTACTGATCTTCATCCGTAAAATGCACTGTTTTATTCAGTTTTCCTTTTCCCTTCCTCTTCTTTCTAACTCTGCACTTAGAGGGAAACATGCTACATTTCTTCTTGGACCAGGAGACTCTCTTGGTCCCAGTGTCAGAGGAGAGCCATCATTTTATTGAACGACACTATGTTGGACAGAGAAAGCAGAGTCATCTACTCAACGATCTTGTCTAGTCAAATGTTTTAAGATTAAAGCACTGGCATCTTATATCACTGCCAATGGGCTGTGTGGAGCATCCATTACCACTGACCAAATGATTTGTTGTTTTTAATTAAATCCAGCAACAGTTACTGCCACTTTTGCACTAATCTTGAATACTGCAGTGGTTTTTTGTTTCATAGATGATGAATCTTGCTTCAGTAAAACAATGTGCAAAGTTCTTTTTTTTATTAAATTTAAATTAGTTGGAAGAGTTAAATAAATCATCACTGAGAAGAAGAGTGAGCAAGTATTATCAGCTCGATAAATGTATCCTTGTGAATACTAGTTCATACTAGCTGTTAGCTGCACAGGAGAGTTACAGACTTGAACCTACTGGAAGCAGGAATAACTCATGAGTGCAACTCCAGGCAGCACAGACAAGCTTTACCTGTGCTTCCTTCTGAAGGGCTCAACTCCAACAACAGTGTGTCTGCTTCTTGCTCAGACTTGAATGCTATCTCTTCCCAAATTACCAATGTTATCATAAAAAATGAACAGACATGTATACGGCCAAAGTAACAAGCATAAGGGGTGGGGGCATGATAACTCAAGAAGTTTTGAGTATCTCTAAACTGGTATGCCACTACATCCCCATTTCCACAATATCTTGAGGTTCTGATAAGACATTTCCTCCCTAAAAGCAGGAAAGGAAAATACAATGAGACATGCTTTTAACAAATTGCTTAGGAGGCTGGGTGGTGGTGGTGGTGGTGGTGGTGGTGGTGGTGGTGGTGGTGGTGGTGGTGTACACCTTTAATCCCACCACTCAGGAGGCAGAGACAGATGGATCTCTGTCAGTTCAAGGCCAGCCTGGTCTATAGAGCGAATTCCAGGATAGCTAGGACTGTTACACAGAGAAAGTCTGTCTCTAAAAATTTTTTAAAAATTGCATAGGGTCTGAATGAGAAACTAGCACACAGATGTTTGTGGTCCTGGTGACCAACTGATACAACAGTTTTAGTCCATGTTACATACTGTTCATATTCTTGCACGTTGCATATTCCCTGTAACAATTCCACAATGCTATCTACACACATTTCTTTTTTTTTTAAAGTTTTTATTGTATTTATCTATTTATGGTGTGTGGGCAGGTACAGATGTGCTATATATAGCACATGGGTCCCAGGGATCAAATTCAGATTGTCAAGCTTGGTGGCAAGTGCCTTTACTCACTGAGCCAACTTGCTAGCCCCACACATTTCTATTATCTCCAGGAAATGCACATGTGCAGACACACACACACACACACATACACAACTCATATTCACAACAATATCTCCTTACATGTTTATTCACAGTGATGAAACACACTACACATACACATACACAGACACATATGAACACACACACACACACACACACAATTATATATGCTTGCACACTCTGGAATGAAACACAGCATGCATTTCCTTAAACTCTGATCACCCTCTTTAGCAAGGTAAACACATGCCATGTTCTGATATTCTCTTGGACATTAGAACTGGTAGCAGCATTAGGAAAGATGTCCCTAAGGTTCAGAGACGGCATCAGTCAGTCATCAGCTCACAGGCTATTGGTGATTGCCCTCAAAACAGAACCCACATCACTCTTCTTTCTTTCTAGGATATCATTTTTTTCCCTCTCTCTCCAGGAAATTCACTTAACCAATTGAAAAATGAACTGATGGGGTCACCAGGCATCTCTCTGACTTCTTATATGCAGAGTATATTTGTGACTAGGGAACAGAGGCAGTGTGACATCCAGGGTTGGCCCTGGGGAACCCAGAAGGGAAAAGAGGAGAAAAAATATTAACAACTTTCATCACTTGAGGAAACCTGTAAGCAACAGCAATACCTTCCAAAAACAACTGAAGAGAAAATAAATTGTTATTTTGGGACACAATTCTCACAGAGTTTTTGTCAATCACAGCAGAGAAGGCATGGCAGAGTGGCCTGTGGATGCACGAGCAAGTGTTGGAGGCTCCTCACATCACAGAGGACCAAGAAGCAGAGAGCACCACTGTGGGAACCAGGGGCCAGGCAACCACTTTCAAAGCCCCACCCCTAGTGGCCACTTCTGCCAGGGAGTCCTGTCTCCTGAAGCTTCCACAGCCTCCTCAAACAGCGCCATCACTACACTGGGTACATTCTCTTTGCTGTGGAAAAAATACCCCCCGCAAAAGCAACTCAAAAGGGCCGCTGGGTAATGGTGGCCCATGCCTTTAATCCCAGCACTCACTCGGGAGGCCGAGGCAGGTGGATCTCCATGAGTTCAAGGCCAGCCTGGGCTACAGAGTGAGTTCCAGGAAAGGCTCCAAAACTACACAGAGAAACCCTGTCTTGGAAAAAAAACAAAAAAACAAAAAACAAACAAAAAAAAACACAGAAGGTCCAGTTTCGAGTCAGTTTGAGGGATGCAGACTGCCCTAGCAGAGAAAGTGTGGCAGCAGGAACAGTAGCTAGTCACATTGCCTCTGCACTCTGAAAGTAGAGAGTGGTGCTCAGCCCATTTTCTCCTTTTCAGGCAACCCTAGAACACAGCACATAGGATGGTATTGCTCACATGCAAGGTGGTCTTCCCCTTCAGTTAAGCTTCTCTGGAAGCATCTTCCTAGACCCGTTGGGAGGTGTGTTCCTATGGTGATTCTAAGTACAGTCAGCTGACAGTGATGATTAAGCATCATGAACAGCCAGGGAACAAGCATTCAAAATATAAGCCCCTGTGGGAGGCATTTCAGAATGAAATAACAGAAAGGGTCCAGATCTGCTATATCCTGCAGTGATCACCATTCCGGAACAATTAAGCCAAACTTAAATGCCATGGCAGTCAAAGAATAGCTTTGTTTTCATGATGTTATGCATCCCTGCCTTCTCATGCCTGACAGTAACTGTGTCCTCTGAAAATTAATAATCAGTTTGTACAATACACCTGTAGAGTGAAGAGAGAGCCATTTGTTATAATTAGACTTGCCTCCCACAGTAAACAATTACATGAATGAATAAAAGGGGTTGGTAAGATGGCTTGGTGGTTAAAGGCACTTGCCATGAAGCCTGACAATCTAAGTGTGATCCGCAGGTCCCACATGGTGGGAGGAGCGAATTGCAAGTTGTTCTCTGACTCCTCTGGGACTGATCTCCACATGTGAATTGTGGCACACACTTGTGTGAGTATACACATACAGACGCATGCATGCACATGTGCCCAAAAATAAATAGATGTAACTTTAAAGCCGATAAGGCATGAAATGAATTTGAAATGTTGTTGAAAGCAAACAACACGGCATGCAATCATCAAGAGAAGCACAAGGAAAGAGCACTACAGTCACCCAAGATACCAACTACTCAAAGAGGATCTGCGCCTGGAAAGACAACAGAATTCTAAGATGCTAAAAAGGATAGAATTTCCATGGGAGGATACGGAGAAAGACTGAGGTGGACAGAGAAAATTCCAAATATCTACATGGAGAGCTGCTTTAATACTTTGGGCAGCATGGGACTGCACAAAGTCTAAGGCAACCAAAGATGGGGAAAGCTGTAAGCTGAATGGAGATTTCCAAGTTCTAAACATTCAATAGTTAGGCCCTAACCGTTTGAAGAGTTGATACCCTTAAGCTCTGGCAAAGGTTGCTGTGCTGTAGTAGCTCATCCAGGACAGTGCTCTCATTGGTTCCTGGCTGTGAACAGTATCATACCCTAGGGGCTATTAGCAACATTTAGCCTTTTTGAGGTTACCACAATTTTAAGGCTGCTGCTTATACTTAGTAAGGAGAGGTTATGGGTGCTGCTAAGCAATATGCAGAGCAATCCCTTAGCTCAGAATCATCTGCACTGAAATCCCCAAACATCAGCTCAACTTTAGTGGCATTGCTCAACTTTAGTTCTAGTATTAGGAGGTAAAGGCAAGAAGGCCTGAGATACACAGAAAGGTCCTATCCAATAATAACAATAGTTTGATTATTAGAGTTCAATAACCCCAAAATACTCTGGTCCTGTACTTTATATCTGTTAGTGATACTCCAGGCCCTGCCTTAACAAAGCTTTAAAAAAAGAATCCAGTTTGTCATACAAAGCAGCTACTAAACTATCATTCAAATTAACATTCAAACTTGGGGCCAGAGAGATGGCCCCTCAGTAAAAGAGCTTTCTCTGCAATCCGCAACCTTAGACTGATCTCAGGAACCCACTTAAAAGTAGGGGAGAACTGGCTCCAGAAAATTGTTCTCTCACCTCCACATGCACACCGTCGTACTGTGTACTAACACACACACACACACACACACACACACACACACACACACATACACACACAACCAGGCAAACAAACATATGCACAAATAATCATAAATAAAATATTCTTTGAAAGCACTCAAACCTTTTAAAGACAACCAGTGTAATTCCAACATAGCAGTAGAATTTTGACAATGTCCAGCATAAATGAGAAGTTTAATAGAAAGTTTAATAGAAAAACTAAGCAGGTAAAGTAGCCAGTATAATAGCCAGGCCCAAAGATAGCTATTGTCTTCATTGGGGTTTTTATTGATGTGTTAACACCATGGCCAATAGCAACTTAGAAAGGAAAAGGCTTATTTCATCTTACATTTTCAGATAACAGTTCATCACTGAGGGAAGCCGAGGAAGGTACCTTCAGGCAAAAACTGAAGCAGAAGCCATGGAGAAACGCTGCTTACCGGCTTGCTCTCCATGGCTTCCTCAATCTGTTTTCTTATATACTTCAGGACCATTTGCCCAGGAGTGGCACTGGCCACAGTGATCTGGGCACTCACACATCAATCATTAATCAAGAAAATGTCCTAGAAACTTGCCCACAGGCCAATCCTACCAAGACATTTTTCTCAGTTAAGATTCCTCTTCCCATACATGCCTAGGTTTGTGTCAGCACAGCTGTTTAAACTATGTCCAAAGGCTTAGAAGAAAGATGAAGAGAATAGATGAACTGATGGAATGTCTCAACAGAAAAATAGAAACTTAAAAATTAGAACTCTGTAGAGCTAAAATGGGAAATTTAAAAATTGCAATCTCTAAATTGAAAACTGAGTAAAAGATTAATCACTGGAAAGAAAATGAAGGTCTAATGAACCAAAGGTCTAAGGAGGGCGAAGGATGGGGGTGGGGAGGCAGGAGTGTTGATAGTTATGAACGTCTGGCTGCGGGCTGCTGGGCTTCAGGAAGCTCCTAATATGCAAGTCCAAAGTCAGCTATGACCTCCTAAACTAAGGACAGGCTGATACCTTCTGCGGGTCACTAGAATCCATAAAGCTCCTGACAAGGGAGCCCAAAGGCTAGTGTGGTCTCCTACACTAAGAAATCTCCCTTCTCCTGAGAAAAACACCCGTCCCCACACCCCATACACCACCCACCCACCCTTATCACCACTCCATTCCCCTCACCTTCCTACCTCCACCCCTGACCAGACCGCATCACGCTCCATTGGTAATTACAGGACTGAGAGTGCAGGAGGAGAGACTTGCAGATAGAATCTTCCACCCTAAGAACATCCTCCACCCACAGAACCCCAACCCGTCTGTGCCATTCACACACTGTCCCTATTCCTGTGGAGACACTGTTACCCACCACTGACCTCACTAAAGGTCAATCTGCTCCAGCTGAAGTCTATTTATTCTTCCCTTTGTTTCTACGTTGCCTCTGTCAATCACTACTCAGCAGCAAATATTAGAACAATTAAAGACAATTCACTACACATTATCCCAGCTAAAACACAAAGAAAAAAATTTAGGGTAAAACGAGCAGAGCCTCACTGAGCTATGAGCAAACATGGAATAGTTCAATGGTGTATACAGAATCCCCAAAATGAGAGGAGTTGGGGCACTGCAGATACTCGAAGAATTAACTGTTCCTTTAGTTTCTTACCAATTGATGAAATTTTCTAATTGTCAGATCCAAAAAAAATCCTGAAAACTTCTAAGCAATATATATCAAGACCACATAATGACGAAACCCTAAAAGTCATGAGGACTTAACCAGCAAAGGGAGTGGAAGGTAGGAATGGGGAGGAGGTGGGTGGGGGGAGTAACCACAACTAAAAATGTGTGAAGAAGTCATATGGAAACCAATGCTCTGTAAGCTAAGCAAATAACATAAGTTTCTTAAAAGTCAGGAGTTAGATGCACCCTGCCTAACAGGAGAAAAGAGTAAGAATTATTACTATTGCGTGCCCAGAGACCATGTGAACCGGAAGATAAGGAAAGACCTTTGAAATGTTCAAAGACAAAGCTTTTAACTCAGGGTTTTAATATTCACTGAAAACATTTTTCAAAAATGAAGCAACAGTAATTAAGGAAAAGCTTTTTTTCCCCCCTCAAGTGTCGAGAATGAAGCCTGGAGCAAAGCCTTACTCTTAGGCAGTGGTCCCAGCCCCCCAAAAGGTATTTTTTTTTTGGTTTTTCGAGACAGGGTTTCTCTGTGTAGCTTTGCGCCTTTCCTGGAACTCACTTGGTAGCCCAGGCTGGCCTCGAACTCACAGAGATCCGCCTGGCTCTGCCTCCCCAGTGCTGGGATTAAAGGCGTGCGCCACCAACGCCCGGCCCAAAAGGTATTTTTAAATAAATGGAATAGAGAAACATTGTTGCCAGGATACCTCTCCTCCCAGAACTGCAACAGAAAGCTGCCTTGGGCTGAAGGAAAATAACATGAGATAAAAATTTCGACCTTTGGGGAAAGGGAAGGGTGATGGGGGCTCCCATCTCTGCCCACTAAGGAATTTCTGTCTCCACGCACTGTTGGCTCTGATCTGCTGAGTGGAGAGCCGGGTAACCCCAACCAGTGGAAAGAACTCATCAGCCTGTTGCCCTGATGTTGAACTTAACCAAGATGAGCAGTGTTGATTATCCATGTAACATGGTCTTCTCAATAGCAAACTGCCCATGGTTATACACACCTGTAAGGCCAGCACTCAGGCTGCAAAGGTAGAAGATGAGTTCAAGGCCAGTCTAGTTGAAAAAAAGACCCTGACTCAAAGAAAAAAATGTAAGAAGTGTAAATTGACTGTGCAAACCCCAAGCCTCACCCCTAAATAAAATGTCCCACTTGACCCAAAAGCTGGTATGATTTGATCCACTCGGTGGCTGCATCTGCCTTTGTCCCATGTTCCTGCCATCCTGTTGTTGACACCTTCTAATTCCTTGAATGGTGCCTTATTACTATTCTCTCCTACTATGTGGCTTTCAGATCCTGTAAACGGAGCCTTCTGCAGCAGCTCCCCACCCTACCCTGCCTTCACCAAGCTCAGTCACCTTTCTTCACATTCAGTGCTGTCCCTGACTTTTCATGTGAAGGATCTGACAGCACTTACCTCCCCTCCATGGAGCAGAGCAAGGCACTTGCCCCTGTGACTGTTGGATTGCTGTGACTTTCAACATGATTGTCAACCAGAGGAGGGCAAGGCCAAGACTCCGTTTTTCTTCTTTTACTATTAAAAACCACAACTAGCAGAATGACTACCTGTGAGGAAATATTTATAGAGTAAAAGTTTATCAAATATTGATAAGTTCAATGTAGGAAGCTCTCAAGCACCCTCTTCAAGAGTGTTGCCATTTGTAGCAGGAAATGCATACCGGCTCCAAAAGTACCCATAGAGTGACAGGGACCACACTTCACAGGTCCGTGTGAATTCCAGGGGAGGAAACAGATCTTTGAAGCCAGTCTGTGGAGAGAGACTAAAGAGCTGTCGCTGCAGGAATTCAAAGCAAAAGCTGCATCTTTGAAGAGAAAGAAAAGTCTACATTTATTTTAAATCCTCCATAGCCAGGAAGTGTTATACCAGAAGATACAGAAATAGCTGGAAGATGGCAGCAGGCCAGTCATTTATAACTTTCTTTCTGATTCTTTGGGGGAATTTTTACACATATGAAAATTTAAAGAATGTATAAAGAGTGTTATTCTGTTCAGCTGCATTGATTTCTTAATTTTTTTACCTTAGCAACCGAAGGAAAACCAAACCATCCTGCTGCATCACGAGCAACTCGTGAAATTTCCTCACGTCTAGCATGAAGCTGGCTAAGGCCATGAAGTACCTTTTGTTCTCCTGAAGCTTGAAATATATATTTCTTTACATATGGGGGAACTTTCTATCATCAGGTATGCAAGCAACCACACTTCCAGAGAAGGTTTTCTCTTTATAAACAGACCCCTGCACTGGTTGTTCAGAGGCTGCCTTCCTTTCTGACTTCTGGAACTTTGTGACTCTCAGAAAAGTGATCATAGGCATTTGTAAATGGCTGACAGTTCAGCTCTGCCCGTTAAATGCTCAGGTGTTACAGTGCTCCTGTCTTGAAGAGAATCCTTTAAGGGTGTGGGAGATTTTTGCAATCCTACTTTTTTTTTTTAAGATCTTGCTTTGGAGTTTAGAATAAATAGATCTTTTTAAGATCATCTTTTATTCTGCAAGACTGTTACAAAGTGTTCTATTCTGCCAGGTGTTATGACTCACCAGCAATTCCAGAGAGCACAAATGACAGAAGATGCATGTGAACTAGACCCAAATCCAGGTCTACAAGCTCACACTTCCTTGCTTTTCCAAGGGACACAACTCAAATGGTTTTCCTAAAACATTCTCTTTACTCCCATGCACCCATATGTGTGCACATACGTTCATATATGTGCATAGTTCATACAGAGACACGATCAAACACCACATGCACACAGCCATACCCACACACAGATACAGACTGACATAGCCCAACAGTAGATTTAGGATAGATGTTAGAATTTCCCTGAAGCAGGTAGGGGAGATAACTCAGTCAGCAAAACGCCTGCCATTACAAGCGTGAGGCCTCAAGTTCAGGTTAAGGTCTTGGTGTGGCATGCACTTCTGTAACCCCCACACTGAGGATTCGGACAAAATGGATCCCAGGGTCTCAGTGGTCAGTCAGTCTAGCCAAATTGATGAGCTCCAGGTTCAGTGAGAGGCCTTGTTGGAGAAATAGGGTGGAGAGTAATAGAAGTCTCATGATACTCAATATTGACCTGTACCATACTCATGAAGCAAACAAGTTAATTAAAAGATGCAGGATCAAATCCCACTTAGAATAGTTCAGGCACAATTTAATTAAAGTAACACAGGTGAGTAAATCCCCTTTAATTCTGTCAGTGGGTGCTATATCTGGTATTGAAATACTATCCAGATAAATTAGAGGATATTCTTTACATATGCACTGTTTAGAACAAGTGCTAAAATGCCAAAGACTCCTAATAGGAGACCATATTTATCTGTATTAGTCTTGACCTCTTCATCCCAAGTCTTTACCTGAAGTGGCTGCAGTGATGAGGAGCTCCCCAAGAGGAGGGAGGGAGCCCTGTCAGCTGGGGTTACAGGATGGGTTTCCTCTGTCCATGTGGGTTGGATACAGGCACTCAGCAAGCTGGCCCTGGGCCACCATGGTGGCTCAGTCAATGTCCTCTGCTCTCCCTGAATCTACAAGCAAGCCTCACCCAGAAGGGAGCTGCAGCGCCGCTGGTTTTACAGAGCTACTCCCACCTTGGTGACCTCAATTACTGTCCTGGCTAGTTTTATGTCAACTTGACATGAGCTAGAGTCATCTGAAAGGAGAGAAGCTCAATAGAGAAAAATGCCTGTTAAGTTCCAGCGATAGAGCATTTTCTTAATTAGTGATTGATAGGGGAGGGCCCAGTACATTGTGAGTGGTGCCAGCCCTGGGCTGGTGGTTCTCAGTTCTATAAGAAAGCAGGCTAAGCAAGCCATGTTGAGCATGCCAGTAAGCAGCACCCTTCTATGGCTTCTG
>CABHPQ010156164.1:0-25337 GCA_902168405.1 Peromyscus aztecus
CTGCATACCGAAGGAAACAGAATGGAGAAAGGGGGGCACCTGCCCAGGCAAACCCGAGTCTAGCTGGTCCCTACTTAGTGGCTGTGGAATATAATGTGTACCTTAACCCTTGGGGAAGGAGCGGGGGTGGGAGCTGGGGTGGTGATGCTTACAAAATGCATTAAAGATAAAAGAGTCGTCGGGGGTAAGCACTCTGTGATCCACATGGCGTTCCCCCCATTCATAAGGTCCAGTTTTTACCCTATAATTGCCTATCATTATACACAATTTAAATATTCAAACATTCTCCACAAACCCTGGGCTAGCATGTTTTTATTACAAATTCAGAACAAGGGAATAACCTTTAACTTCAGAGACAAATGAGACAAATTTACAAGTGCGGATCTGCTGTTTTCTCGCGCTTTATCAATCCCCGTGGACCGGAACACTTTCGCTATAACACCACTCAGAACAATATACATATATTACGACTTGTTTGTAGTGTGTCGGTAATGAGTCCCCTCTGCATTAGCTAACCTATATAACTCGGCGTTGAGGCTCTCCATAACGTCAATTATCTCCTCAGAGCTAAACGTACAGTCCATTAAAACGAGATTTACTGCCCTGGCCATACTTCTTGGGGTAGAAAGTGGAAATTTTTGTGGATTTAAGGAAAGGAAGGAAGGATAGAGAGTTTCCTGGGAAGGAAGCCATGACACATGAGGTCCTGTGTCACCTAGGAGGGAAGGAAGTCCACTGGGGTGCAGTTCAGCTGCCACGAGAGAGTACGAGGTGCACATGTGGCTGCTCCCACACACCTCCAGTGGCTCCCTGCCTTCACGATTTGTTGCCTAAATTCACTGCCTTTTGGCCATTAAGTGCTAAGTACGGTTTGCCAGTTTCTGGCACATTCTCTATGCAACTCCTGCTCCAGAGCTCTTGAAAAGCCCACACCGAGTGGGGGTGGCATGGAGTGATACAGCCACTCAGATGAATGTGTCCATCAGCACCTCAGATCTCACAGGAGGGGGCCGAGGATCGCACAGTTGGTGAAGCTCTTGCTTGCAAGCCTGGGGACCCGCCTTTGATCCCTAGAATCTATGTGAAAAAAAGCCAAGCATGGTGGCGTGAGCCTGTGATCTCAGGGCTGGGGAGGCCAAAACAGGCGGTTCCCTAGAGCTAGCTAGCTCTCTAGCCAGCCAGTCCAGCCTGTTTAGTAAACTCCAGACTAGTGAGAGACCTCATCTCAAAACAAAACAGAGCAAATCCAAGAGGGGTGGCTCCTGAGAAATAGCATCGTAGGTGGCTTCTGCATACACACTTAGACCACCTCTCCCTGCACACTTGTACCGGCCTACGCAAGCACACACAGGCACATATCCACACACACATAAAGAAAAGACCCCTGGAGAAGTGTTGGCGTGGTTCAGAGAAGCCCATGATGTGCAGATATCAAGGGATCTGCATCCCGCGTCTTCTGCATCCTGCCCTCCCCACTCTTCATGTCTGTCACAGACACGCGGTGTTTTCACCCTACTCGGATATACCTCTCGGTCAGCGATTTCTCTTTGTTTTGGAGCTGGGTGGCTGTTTCCCCAAGCCTGACATTGCACACCTGGTCTGACCACAAAATTGAACGGTTGAAATAAAGACTGTTTTGGGACATGACGGGTGCATGGTGCCTGCAGCTGAAGCCCTGTTCCACTTAGCCTAGACCACCCTGGTCCCGAAGGTGTGGATTCCTGGTTCTCAGGTCTCAAATGAGACATTTGCTGGGATAATCGACCTGCCAGAGAGACTGATAGAGAGCCACCTCCTACGTTAGAGGCCTTCACAGATTGGTCTGAAGTTCCATTTTTATTGTCGTCCCCACATTTGGGAAGGTGGGGGGGAATCCAGTTGGAAACTGTCCAAGGGTTTCGCCTGCGTTCTTTGCTGTAGTGAGATTTTTGCCTGACAAAACAGCTCTTGACTTGTAAAGGCCTTGAGTATAGGCTTGAAAACACTTGTGTTTTTACTATGACCGTTTTCACTGAGGTTTTTAGAAGTTGGAATTTACTCTATATCTGGCTAAGGTTTGTTTTTGTTTTTTCCTTTTCTTCCACACATTTTCAGTCTCTCCTCAGATGGGCTCCAAACCTCGTCTAGAGTTCTGCCTCCAATGTTTCCTCTCTTTGCATAGAGGTACCATCTCCATGCTTTGTGCACTTACTTTCCTCTGCTGGCCTGTGCTTTCTCTCATTTCTAGAGTCAACGTTAGGGTGTCCTCAGAGGGTCTCCCCCAGGGCTCCCAAGTTATCAGGACTCACTCTTCATTAGGGATCAGTGGCTTGAACCCTTGCTGGAAATCCCATAATCACCAATGTCTTGCTGGACTGTAGCTCCATGAAGGCAGCCCTCACCCCATGTCTGGATGCTTAGAGATCCTGGCTCACAGTACTTTACACTTCTGTGGGGTGTAGAGAGCCAGAGGGATGACCCAACTCAAGGATAAAGGGTGCCTGGGAGTTGCTGGCAACATTTGCATAAAGGTACAGTTTCTGGGTTTCCAGACATAGTGTGACCTTGGAGATGGAACTCCTGAGGACAGACTAATCCTAACATTCAGCATTTAGTGTGGTTTGGTTTGGGAGGCTGAGTGAGTGGGTGGGGCCAGCCCTCCATCCCAGGCTTTGGAATGCAAAACTTCTAGATTCTGTGGGGGTGTCTGTGGCTTCTCCCACTTCCCTCTCGTTCTCCAGCAGGCAGAGCTGTGTCTTCCATCATGGCTGCCTGTCCTACACCTGGGTGTGCTCACGAAAGTTTATCTTGCGGGCCCGTCTCTCATCTCAGCACCTCTGGTTCTCTCAGGTCTGGCTTGAATATCACCCCTAGCCCCACCCCCGACCTTCCTGCCTCTTCCCTCCCGCATCTCTGAAGTCCTTTAACAGCTTTGGCTCAGCCTGACAATATTCTGGGTCTAATGCTTAACCGACTGAACACCATGCCCATACCCCAACCTGTGGCCTCCTGGAGGGGAGGGAAGCAAGACTCACTCACACTTCCAGTAAGACTTGGCTGTTGAGAGGACCGTGTGGCAGTTGGTTTGCCACTGTGGTGACGGTGGTAAGTACAGAACTTTTCCTCCCAGGGTGAGTTAACACCTGGTAGATGAAGCCACATGGTCATCTTTGCTGCACTGGTCCCATGCGGGGGAAGAGAGTAAGATTTTCTCACCGTCCCACCTCTTTCTTCTTGGCTCTTTTCTGCCCTCGAACCCCTACCACTGGGCTTCCCTGCCTGTCCAGCTGTCTGGTGTTCACTGGCGTAGGTAGAATGACTGCATTGAGTGGTCCAGGCCCCTTTCCGGGCCGGTGACAGAAGAACCGGCCCTTCTGTTGTTGTGAGGGGGGCAGCTCGCTGTGAATAAGGACACAAAGTGAACCCAGGGCCGGCAGATCTGAGTGCGAATTCTGGCTTTTCCGGTTACCAGGCTGTGAGACTATGGGGCCCACTCACTCCGTGACAAGATTTGCTGTCTTTTTCCTAAGGAGTTTGCGTCCAAACTCTTCTTCCCGTGACTCAGAGTTAACGAGGCCGAGGTCAAAGAATGAGGCTCCAGCTTAGTGACCAGCATAAAGTAGGCCTGACAACGTGAGGAAACACAGTCGGGGAAACAGAGGACAGACATTCCGTGAAACCTGGTGGTGACACTCTCTGCGGCACAGACCATGGGAAAACACACAGAATATGGTGACGGGTGCAGGGTGTGCGTTTTCTACGTCTCCTGAGTCACCTGCTGTGTTCCCGGGAAGTACAGGATAAGGGACCCCATCTTGGGCAGTTTACTATAAAAAACAACCCCCGCAAGGCGTCTCCTTTTCTAACGAGAACCCCGAGCTTCCTTGATGTCCATCAGCTTGACTGCGGTGTCAAGTCTGAAGGCCACAGGAGCTCTGTTTGCAAAGGCTAAGAACGTGTCCCAGGCTGCAGTGAACTGCAGGACCACAGCACACAGACATTAAAGCTCTCATTATGATTGTAACCACCGTGGGGGGTGCGGTCCCAGCATTCAGGTTGGAATCCAGCCACAAGATGGAGTCTATGTAGACAGTCCAAGGACAGTCACGTGCCTGCATTGCCGTTATTTTCTTCTGTACATGGTCACGTGTGCAGTTATTATGGGCGTGTAGGACAGAGCCAGTGTGACGCAGATTCTAACCCCTAATGTGGGCAAGGGCATGGACCTTCTATTAGGACCCTAAATTCTCCCCCAGCACCGCTCATACAACCCTGTGTTTCTGTGTGCGTGCACGCGTGTGCATATGTGTTAGAGGCCAGAGGACAACCTCAGATATTATCTCCTTCTCAAACTTTTCTCGACAAGCCTAGAAATGGCCAAGTAGGGTAGGCTAACTGGTGAATGGGCTTCTGGGAGTCTCCTGACTCTGCTTCTCCACGCTGGGATTCCTAATGAGCAACATTGTGTCTGGATGTTTCGTTAAATGTGAGTTCTGGGAATTGAACTCGGATCTTTCGAGGCAAGCTCTTGCCTCCCCAGTTCCATCACTCGTACTTTTCACAAGGTTACCCTTACCTCCCCTGGACTGTGAGCTGTGTGCATCTAGCTGCTGGAGGAGTACCAAGCACATCCAGGGGATCCAGGCACTGAATGAAAAGTCTGTGTTATGATTGTCCTCAGCCGACAGGAAGAACTTACAAGTTTATTCTGACCTGTCTATTCCAGTTCCCACTGCTTGGGCTCTTGTGTGCTGGGACTGACAGACAGCAAAGAGGCCCAGGCTCCCTGTATTTGCTCACGGCTGTCTGAAGCACAGACCAAAGGGGATTCCAAGGTTTGCAGGGAGAGCAAATGTGTAGATGGACCTGTCTGTTAGACTGAGGCCATCACAAAGTATTAGCGAGCATCCATAGTCCCCCACAAGCCACCACGGTGTCACACCCTTCTGTGGTTCACTTGTGGATCTATTCCATCTCATGAGCTAATCTGCACGAATTCATTTACCACCATGATAGCCTAAAGCAACACATCTTGACTTTTCTGTTTGCACATAAGCTGGGATGGAAGGTCAAATATCAAGACACAGGTGTCTACCCTTACCCTAGGTACCTTAGCTCTGGACACTTCTCTCTTGAGTGGGTTTTATCTTGACAGTGTACCACATAGGTATTGCCACTTGCCCGCTGTGGAACATCAGGCAGATCCTCTTATCTCCTCGAGCCCTCAGTTTCCTCGCCTGTGAAACAGTGCTGATGGCAGGTTGTGCTTCTTGAGCCCTGGGAATGTTGCCTGAGGCCCCTGGCGTACTTAACTCATCCCTGGCTCACGGTATAGATTTCCTACTGTCTGTTGTGACCTCTGTCATTCCAACGCTCGACTTTCTGCCTCCCAGGGCTGAGGTCTGATTGAGTGAACTGGGAACCGGCAGGATGCTTGTGGATTTATAGATGACCATAAACACTCCAGGAGCCCAGTTGACATTTTTCTCTCTGACGTCATGAAAGAGGAAATGGTTTTTTATTTATTTTGGTGCTGGGAGATTTGAGGATTGGATCCAGGGCTTCATGCATGCTAGGCAAGTGCTCTAGCGTTGGACTACACCTCCAGCTCAGGAGGCAATGTTTAAATGCACATGGGATCTATATGTCACCTTATATGTCTACTTATTGCCCCTGGGGAGCTGTGGAGACAGAATTCTTAGCAGTTGTTGGCTGGTCGGGGTAGGGGGTGGTGTGGGGGGTGAGGATGGTAAGTGATGAGGCAAAACCAGCCTTATGCTTGGGTGCTGGATGAGGAGGATCCCTGAGAGGCATCCAGGGATAAAACTTCCTGTCCCAAGTTCAGCCATTTCAGTGTCGTGTGGCCCCTTCAATAGGTGCCCCCAAGTAGCACATGCTGTAGGCTCTCTGGCTCTGTAAAATGGCTCCCTTGTTCCAGCTTAAGGTGAAGGTCCAATGGAGGCTGTTCAAGGACAATCAGTGCCCTTCCCCGAGAGAGCACTGTTATTGTGAAACTGACCTCTACACATTCAGGAAGGGTGACAGACCCTGTGGTTGGCAGGTGTTGCTGGGAGGCCACTGGGGTCCTGTACAGGGCTTGGGAAGATGGTGAGGGTGTGGCCCTGCCACTTCCTGGCTGTGACTTGATTCTCTGAACTGCAGGTCATGATTAGGATCCTCACCTGGCTTCCCTCAGAGGCCGTGGTGAACGACGATGGCATGAGCTGAGGCAGCAAAAGCGCCCAACTGCTGTGCCATGCTTTGTGGCCTGCTGAGGGAGGGGTCCAGGAGGCCCGGACTGGTTCCCCTGCTTGGACAGAAGTGAAGTCCTTCAGCATTTGTAGATTGCTCTCTGAAGTTGCTGTTTTTCAGGCAAGACGCATTACAATTCATCCAGTCCTTATTACCAACAGTTACACCAAAAGGCATCCCCGAAACACCCATAGCCATGCACAAGCGTGGGTGACTAAACCCAGAATGTAAGAGGCCTACTGCCCCATCTGCACAGCAGTGCCCAGTTTACAGAGGCAGGCAGGACCTCACTGCCTCCAACCACCCCCTGCCCCCCAAGGGGCAGGTATAGTTTTTCTGTTTTAGTGACTGGGAATGAAGGCTCAGAGAAGTGATATCACTTGTTTGGTTACGCCCTTGAGTGAGCAAAGCACATGTGTTAAGTGATGCTCCTCTGTGCGGGGGGCCTCTTGTACAGGTCTGGGGTAGCATTCTGCATCTGACGACGCGAAGACAGTCTCTTGGTAGCTGCAGGGACAAAGGAGCCTGAGTGTGTGCTCTAGAGATCTATGAAAACAAGGAGGGGGGGTGGGAAGCAAGGAGACATGGCGGCGGCGCCCTGGGTTCTGAGTTGCTCCGTGTGATTTAGTGAGGCAGGCGCAGCTGGCATGTCTGGGTCTGTAGGCCAGGGCTGGTGCTTCTGTAGTAACTTGGACCCAGCGGTTGGGATCTTTAGCAAGCAGCCACCTCCTGCTGCAGGACATCCACATCCGCCGGAAGACCTGTGTGAGGTGGCTGTGAGTTTGAGGAGGAGGTGGCAGTGAGGAAAAGTTTGGGATGAGCCGAGGCCAGCCCTGAGTCAGAAGCAAACTGCTAAGGCTCTCCCGCCACGTTGAAAAGTCAGCCATCTGTGAGTGTGCTGCGTCTATAAAATACTCCGTTCTTGAATAGAAAGATGTTCCAAGTGGCTCGTCAAAGATGCTCTGACATTGTTCAGTTCTTAAAAGTGAGCAACCCCGTGCTCAGGGCTATTTCTAGGCAAGAGAGAGCCATGAGGTCATCATATGGAAATGAACACTTTATTTTAAAAAAGAAGGGGGTGGCTGGAAAGAGAGTTGTCTAGTGGGGGGCCTTCAAGCGCTGGGAGATTTTTTTATTTTCTCCTTCAGGTACTGGGGAGGCTGCTGCCTGCCTACAGTGAATCTTGGAGTTCTGTGGAGGGACATTTAGGGGCGCCAGTAAAGATAGCTCTCACCCTGGGGTGACAAATGGCCTTGAAATCTGTCTGACTTGAGTAAGCAGCCCTCTTTCTCCTCACAGTTAACTATGGAGGTGACATCCACCCGCACACACCTTCAAGAAGTATCCGAGTTTTTTGGGCATGTACTGCCTTGCTTTTTTTTTTTTTTTTTAAATTAATTTAATTAGTTTGGCTACCTAATCAGTTTTGGACTTATGTATTTGTTGGATAGCCGCATTTCTTGATTGCTAGCTGTAGAAAAATCTAGAAAACGTGTGGCCACTAGATAAAGAGGCAGGAAGTGCTTCAGAGCTACTTGAGGAAATGGAGACGCTGAGAAGAGATGGGGCCCGGTTTAAGAACACCCCAGGCCTCAGCAGCCTTGTGCCATAAATCCATTACTTAGAGTGGCTGGGGCCCAGAGAAGGGTACAGAAACAACCGTTAATTTGATATGGGACCTCCTAGGACATGGTACTTCATTTGTGTTAGTAGCTCCAAAGTGTCTGAAAGGGACTTGTATTTACCTTCTTATGAAATACGTGCACGCGCGCACGCACACATGCACGCACGCACGCACGCACGATGTGAGGAGGAGTCTAAACCTGTCTTCTGGCCAACTCCATGTGAACTGTCTGAGGCAAGGCTTCCTGTCCCTTGAGCACATTAGCTAATAAGCTGAGATGGGGGTGGGTTGGGGTCGGGTCAGGACTTCGGGAGGCACTATTCCTCTGTTAGGCCCTGATCGTGGGCATCATGGCTGGCCAGGCCTTGTGAAACCAGGCTAAGACAGAAGACCCCCGTCAGGAGTCCTGTGTAGAGTACAGACCCATCCAGACATGCTGGGACAGACACCTGGAGAGAGCAAATAGCCTCTGCTCTCCCGGGTTGGTTTTTTCGTTTTTCTGTTTGTTGTTCGTTTTGCTGGAGGGGCTGGTGCTGAAGATTATACCTAGGACCTCATGTATGCTAGGCAAGCACTCTACCATTGAGCTGTATCCTCAGTGCTCCTGCAGCAGTTTAAAAATATGGAGGGAGGCCTGGAGAGATGGCTTTCCGTAAAGGTATGCCACACAGGTGTGAGGACCCAGGTCCAATCTCTAGAATACACATAAAAACCAAGGGGTGGAGCCATTCACTTACAGTCTCAGTGCTGGGAGGTGGGCAGAGGAGGATCTCTGGGGCATACTGGCCAGAGGCTGAAGCCTCATCTGTGAGCCCCAGGTCCCAGTGAGAGACCCTGTCTCAAAAGATAGAGATAAGATGGTGCCTGATAAGGAATGATACCTGATGTTGTTCTCTAGCCCCCACATTGCGTGTGTGCACACATGCATACCTATCTGCACACAGGAATACAGATGTGCAGCGCAATGAGGCCGAACTTCAGCATTTTTTTTTTTTAACTTCTCTGCTTTACTACCCACCACACCAAACCCACACTCTCAGGGGATAGTGGGATGATCCCTGGCTTGCAAAAGCATGTCTCGGATTCCAGTGCTGCTTGCCCTGGGCCTGCTGGTGCCATGGTCCAAGGGAATCTCAATCCTGCCCCACGATGGCATAGTACTTTTCTGTGGACCATGGCCCACTAGCAAGCCTGACTTGGAGACGTGCACACTGGAAACTGAGGCCAAGGCGGACTTCAGAACATACGTACACAGCGAGGGATGCAGCCTCCTAGGAAGTGGCTTCAGCGGGTGGAGAGTGAAGATTCTGTCTACCCAGGATTATGGATGTTCCAGGATAGGCTGGATAAGCAAAGATGAGGGCTTGTCAGGTCCATTCCCACGGCCCTGTCTGCTGTGAGGTGTGGTAACCGTTCATGTTTGGCTTTGCTGGGGAGTTTGAAACTTCTGACTTAGTGTCAGCATTAGTATCTTTTTTGATACAGGCAAGTTTAAACAGAGGAGAGGGTCTTTTCAAGACTGAGGTTGCCATACTTTGTGCCAGGTCTGGAATGAGAGACCTATTCTTACCCCTCTGAGCCGCTGCATCCGATGAAGACAGACAGGCCTGTCCACGCCTGTCTTACTCATCTAAGGCATTAGGAAGGTTCTGGCAGGCAGAATGTGGCCTCACATTGAGGTCAACAGCTCCAGACAAAAGGTTCGGCCTCCATCTTGAGACTGCACCAGTGACTGACAAGTACGTGGTATTTTGGCTCAGGGCCACTAGTGTCCACAACCATTTGTGACTGATGTCACCCGAGCCCGTGGTAACGAATCAGCACGTGTGGCTGTTCGTCCTGACTGCTGTCACATTTGGCGGCCTCCTTCCATTCCTTTGTCTTCTGGCAGAAGACATCACGCTACTCTTTTAGGCTGGAGTCCCATCCCCCCCACCTCCTGCCCTTCTTGGGGACTGTGGAGCTGATTTCCACACTGGGGGAGTGTGTGAGGCCATAGGTGAGGGTGGCTTTCACAGAACAGCAGACTTTGGAACTGTGTTAGTCTTGCTTCACATATCTGGGTTTCTATTGGACGGTATTTTCTGCACAGATGCTGGCCCATGAAACAGAAATTTCCTGTGGCTAAAATCCCAAATGTAGGCAAGGTCTCAGAGTGCTACCTGGATGTCTGTCACTAACAGCTGGGAATTTGAATGTAAGTCCTCATACATGCTAGGCAGACATTCTACCACAGAGCTTCATAGCAATTTCTGTTAAAAAAAAAATTAAGTTTGTAAAGCAATGGAGTTAGTAGTCCCCAAGGGGAGGCTGAGGTGGACTAATTTTTATCCCAGAGGAGACATTTGATGACATGTATCCCTTTCTGTTTGCACCACTGGAGGGTGGGGACATTGGCATCTACTATGTGGAGGCCCTATACCTCCTTTTCACCCAGCAATGAGTTATGAGGGTGGGGTCTACATGTGGCTGTGTCAAAAATCCTGGTCTAGATGGTGTGGAGGTAAGGCTTATTACCCTGGCTCTTTTCCATAATGTAGCCATTGTCACTGTCTCCCCTCTGGTCCCCAAAATGATTAAAGAGCGCTTTTAGGGGGAGCAAAGCCAGGCCCATTGACTGCAAGCTACTCCCTGGTGACCTGGGGCTTCCTCATAGATCCTGTTGTCCACTGCATCTGGGTGCACGCAGTGAGGCCTGTCCACTCTTAGGCCGCAAAAGCGACTGCCTGGAGTCCCGGGGCCTTCCCATAGATCCCATTGTTCCCTGCCATCTGGGTGGTCGCAATGAGGCCTGTCTACCCTTCGGCTGCACAAGTTGACTCCAAGGATTCCCAGGGCGTGCTCATAGATCTTGTCCTCTGCCTTGTGGGCAGACACAGTGAGGCCTGTCCACCCTGTGGCCACCCCGGCTCCATGCAGCTGCTCACACTCTGCCTTTCTCCTTCGTGTTTCCCCAGGTAAAGATGAGCCTTCCAGCTACATTTGCACAACATGCAAGCAGCCCTTCAACAGCGCTTGGTTCCTGCTGCAGCATGCGCAGAACACGCACGGCTTCCGCATCTACCTGGAGCCCGGGCCAGCCAGCAGCTCGCTCACGCCCAGGCTCACCATCCCGCCTCCGCTTGGCCCCGAGGCCGTGGCGCAGTCCCCACTCATGAATTTCCTGGGGGACAGCAACCCCTTCAACCTGCTGCGCATGACGGGCCCCATTCTACGGGACCACCCCGGCTTCGGCGAGGGCCGCCTGCCAGGTACGCCGCCGCTCTTCAGCCCACCGCCGCGCCATCACCTGGACCCACACCGCCTCAGTGCAGAGGAGATGGGGCTCGTGGCCCAGCACCCCAGTGCCTTCGACCGAGTCATGCGCCTGAACCCCATGGCCATAGACTCTCCCGCCATGGACTTCTCGCGGCGGCTGCGAGAACTGGCTGGCAACAGCTCCACGCCGCCGCCCGTGTCCCCAGGCCGTGGCAACCCTATGCACCGACTGCTGAACCCTTTCCAGCCCAGCCCCAAGTCCCCGTTTCTCAGCACGCCACCGCTGCCACCCATGCCTGCGGGCACGCCGCCACCGCAGCCTCCCGCCAAGAGCAAGTCGTGTGAGTTCTGCGGCAAGACCTTCAAATTCCAGAGCAATCTCATTGTGCACCGGCGCAGCCACACGGGCGAGAAGCCCTACAAGTGCCAGCTGTGCGACCACGCGTGCTCGCAGGCGAGCAAGCTCAAGCGCCACATGAAGACGCACATGCACAAGGCGGGCTCGCTGGCTGGCCGCTCGGACGACGGGCTGTCGGCGGCCAGCTCCCCAGAGCCAGGCACCAGCGAGCTGCCTGGCGACCTCAAAGCGGCCGATGGTGATTTCCGACACCATGAGAGCGACCCATCGCTGGGCCCCGAACCCGAGGATGACGAGGACGAGGAGGAGGAAGAAGAGGAACTGCTGCTGGAGAATGAGAGCCGGCCTGAGTCGAGCTTCAGCATGGACTCGGAGCTGGGCCGTGGTCGTGAGAACGGAGGCGGTGTGCCAGGTGTGGCTGGTGCGGGTGCTGCAGCTGCGGCGCTGGCAGATGAGAAAGCGCTGGCACTGGGCAAGGTGATGGAGGATGCGGGGCTTGGCGCACTGCCACAGTATGGGGAGAAGCGTGGCTCCTTCCTGAAGCGTGCAGGTGATGCGGGTGACACGGGTGCTGGTGGCTGCGGGGATGCAGGTACACCGGGCGCGGTGAACGGGCGTGGTGGGGCCTTCGCCCCGGGCGCAGAGCCCTTCCCAGCACTCTTCCCGCGCAAGCCTGCACCGCTGCCCAGTCCCGGGCTTGGTGGCCCAGCACTGCACGCAGCCAAACGCATCAAGGTGGAGAAGGACCTGGAGTTGCCGCCTGCTGCGCTCATCCCATCCGAGAACGTGTACTCGCAGTGGCTCGTGGGCTACGCCGCTTCACGCCACTTCATGAAGGACCCGTTCCTGGGCTTCACGGACGCGCGCCAGTCGCCTTTCGCCACGTCGTCCGAGCACTCGTCTGAGAATGGCAGCCTCCGCTTCTCCACGCCGCCGGGGGACCTGCTGGATGGTGGGCTGTCTGGGCGCAGCGGCACAGCGAGCGGGGGCAGCACGCCTCACCTGGGTGGCCCGGGTCCTGGGCGGCCAAGCTCCAAGGAAGGCCGCCGCAGCGACACATGCGAGTACTGCGGCAAGGTCTTCAAGAACTGTAGCAACCTGACGGTGCACCGGAGGAGCCACACTGGAGAGCGGCCTTACAAGTGCGAGCTGTGCAACTACGCGTGTGCGCAGAGCAGCAAGCTCACGCGCCACATGAAGACGCACGGGCAGATCGGCAAGGAGGTGTACCGCTGCGACATCTGCCAGATGCCCTTCAGCGTCTACAGCACCCTGGAGAAACACATGAAAAAGTGGCACGGTGAACACTTGCTGACTAATGATGTCAAAATCGAGCAGGCCGAGAGGAGCTAAGCGCGTGTGCGGGGAGCAGCACGTGCGTCTGTACAGTGTGACCATCGCCAACCATCGCCAACGGGACCCGGTGACCGGACTGGCCTCTGTGTCCCCGGGGCCCAAGGGAGGCGGCAGTCCAACCTAACCTGTGTCTGCGAAGTCCTATGGAAACCTGAGGGTTGATTAAGGCAGTAAAGATTTAAAAAAAAAAAATTGTGGAGCCTTTTAACTGTGCAATAATTTCTGTATTTATTGGGTTTTGTAATTTTTTGGCATGTATGTGCAGGTACTTATTATTATTATTATTTCTGTTTAAATTCCTTTAAAAGATTTTGTTGGGTATCCATCCCTTCATTTTTTAATAACCCAGTAGTAGTTTGAGCAATGACTCGCAAGTGATGTAGAGGGAAGCTATCTTTTAAATTATAATTTTTGTGTGTGTGGGGGGGTGCTGCTTTTTTGAAATTTAAGCTAAGCATGTGTAATTTCTTGTCAAGAAGCCAACACTTAAATGACTTTTAAAGTTGTTTGCCTTTTCATCATTTACTTTTGTCCTGAAATAAAAAAAAAAGTGGCATGTGGGGTTTTTTTGGGGGGTGGGGAGGTGGCTTTCAAAAACATATTTTTTTTTTTCTGGGAGGTGGATGTACAGCGGATTACAATCTTGAAAATTGTAGCACTTTGTTTTAGCATCGGATTGGAGACATAGCACTGATGTCCTGAGGTCCCAGAGACCTTCTCTGTGTGGAATTCAACTTTCCTGTCATGGAAGGAAAACTTGGAGGGAGGGGTATGTGGCAAGCAAGCTCCTCCCCACTCGGGACCCTGAGAAACGTTTCCAGGTGACTCTAGGAACAGCCTCAGCACTTGGGCATCCCCAGGAGATACTGTCCTTTTCTGAGGAGCTTGGTGTATCCTGGGAAGCTGCCTCTGCCCTTTCTTTGCTGTAGATTTGGCTGAGGGTACCTACTGGGTAGGCAGCGGTGGCAGGGAGGAAGAGACTAACAATGTTCTTTCAGGCTTCTCTCAATGTGATGCTTCTCTCTCTCACCCCGCACAGCCTACAGATAAATCCCAGGTGTCCATTGCTACAGCGGTTGGTAATTGACTGTGTCCCAAGCAGACAGCTGGCCCCCGACGGTGGACTAGGGAAGTTAGCTCTGGGGTCTCTCATCTACTGCTGGCAGCACTGTAGGGCAGGGGAATCTTGCCTGTTCTTTCTTGCTGGAGGAGCTGGGAAGAGTACCATCCAAGGTGCCCCACGCTGCTTCCATGTTTGTTTGTTTTTTTGTTTTTGTTTTGTTTTTTTCCTTCCTCCAATTAGTTGGGACATACCATACATTGGACTTGTTCAGATTTGATGTTTGAATTCTGTTGACCCGCACTTTAAAGCTTTTGTTTGCATTTAAATTAAATGGCTTCTAAACAAGAAATTGCAGCATATTCTTATCTTTGGCCCAGAGGTGGGTTAAACTGTAAGGGACAGTTGAGATTGAGTGTCAGTATTGCTAAGCGTGGCATTCACAATACTGGCACTATAAAGAACAAAATTAAATAATTTATTGGACAGTTTCTCTACTGCCATTCAATTTGACGTGCGTGCCTTGAAAACTGATCTTCCTATTTGAGTCTCTTGAGACAAATGCAAAACTCTTTTTTTTTTTTTTTGGTTATTTTTTTTGAGATGAAAAGACTTTAAAAAGCAAACAAGAAAAGTACATTCTTTAAAAACAAAGCCACATTTACTTTAAATTAAAAAAAAAAAATCCTGGTTGAAGATAGAGGATGTGGAAATGCCATATAAGACCCAATCAAATGAAGAAGTAAGCCCAGCACAGCCCTGGACATCCATTAGCAGAATTGTTTTCAGCCCCTTTTGTTTTTGGGACAACGCTGCTTAGATGTGGAGTGGAGGTGATTTACTGCTGAATTAAAACTCAAGTGACGCAAGCCGATATCGTTGAATGAGAAAAAAAAAAAAAAAAAAAAAACAACAACAACAAAATAATTCAGGAACAATGGCTAATTTTTTTTTTTCTAAATTTAAATTTAGTGCACTCTGTCTTAAAAATACGTTTACAGTATTGGATACATACAAGGGTAAAATAAATCGTGTGTATGTGTGTTGGAGCGATCTTTTTTATTTTATTTTATTTTCAAAGTTTGCTTAATAGGTTATACAGAAATGCCACAATGGCTACGTGTATATTGTTTTCTTTTGGTGACGGGGTTTTAGTATACATTATATATATTGAAATTTCTTGATTACTGTCAAAGTGGACCAGTATTTGTAATAATTGAGAATGCCTGGGCATTTTACAAAACAAGAAAAAAAAAAAAGTCCTTTTTCTTTTCCTTGAAACCGTTACAGTAAGTTTTAAATGGTGGGTCTATGACATCTGTTCTGTCACAGTAACTGTAAAGTCGGAGTTTTAGTACATTTTTTTTCTGCCTTGGGTGTTGAATTTTTATTTCGAAAACAAATGTATAGAAACTTGTATTTGGGGATTAAAAGGGGGTTGCTACACCGTGTAGAAAAAGTATGTAGAAAAAAGTGCTTAATATTGTTACTGCTTTGCAGAAAAAAAAAAAAATCACATTTCTGACCTGTACTTATTTTTCTCTCCCCACCTCCCTCTGGAATGGATATATTGGTCGGTTCATATGATGTAGGCTCTCGCTGTATTTTTACTGGAGCTTGTAATTTTTTAACTGTAAGCTTGTCCTTTTAAAGGGATTTAATGTACCTTTTTGTTAGTGAATTTGGAAATAAAAAGAAAAAAAAAAAACAAAAACAAACAGGCTGCCATAATATATTTTTTTAATTTGGCAGGATAAAATATTGCAAACAAAACAAAACAAAACAAACAAACAAAAACCTCACTCACATTTGTATGTTAAGTCCTCTTGTACAGGAGGAAAAAAAAAAAGGGTTGTTTGACAACCTTCAAGAAAAAAAAAGACACAAAAGGAAAGAGTCCAATGTTTTGGTTCACAAGTCATCTTAGTTGTATATAGTCTGTCAGAATTAGCCCACTCAAAGAACTATTGGCTTTGGGCTTTGATCTGAAGGCCCGAACTTTGTATCTGGCCTCCTGGGTGCAGCCACAGCAGGTCCCATGGGAAGTGCTTTATTTGTGTGGAGTGGTGAAAAGAGACCCCTCCCCCTATGAGAAGGTAGGTGTAGGGGTGAGGGAACGAGGTCACCTCCTTACTCTGCTGTGGCTACTGTGGCTGCTCCCTCTGCCCCCTGACCACCCTCCAGAGCAGAGAGAGAATCCACAGCTGCGTTTGTCCTTGAGCAAACCCGGAGGGATCAAAGCTCCTCGAAGGAGCAGCTGGGCCCGGGGGAGCCTCTGCCACTGAGGCTGGTGCAGGCGGGACTGAGAAGGGCCCTGAAGGCAGATCCTTCTGTTCCATGGACAGTGTCTGCTCGCTCTCCTTCTCGGCTTCGCTGCTTTCCTCTGCAGTTCCATTGGTTTCAGAATGGTGAGGGCCTGGGATGAAGGAATTCTGTGCCTTTCCATCGTTCTCTCCTCCTGTGTTCCCTCCCCGCCCTCCTCCAGTCTGCCAACTCTCTCGCTGTTCATCTCTCATCTTTAATTTCCTCCCCACTCTTTGTCCCCTCTCCCCCAACACCCCTTTTTTGTAAAGCCAAGTAGCTTTAAGATAATAAAGTGGTTGTTTATTGGATGAGGGAATAATACACTTTTCACAAATATCTATATCAGGAAGCCAATTTTTTTTAATTTCAGGAAATGTAAGAAATCATCATTTCAGGTTATGAAAGCATGGCCGTGCATCTTTCCAGGCAGGTCCTTACTAAATGCAGAGTCTGCCTCACTGTTTCCCATTTGACTTGCCTTTGCACAGTTAAAGGATGGGGGCCAAGTGGGATGCCACGCGCCTAGGGCTCAGTGTCCCACAGGCTTGCCCCAAGGCCCAGGATGGCCCTGCCCTTCTGCCGCCCTGCCCCTCCGCTACCCTGTTAGCTATCTGGGAGCCTCTGTGTGGTTCTCCTGTGCTCGTAAAAGCTAGCCAGCGCTCACCAGCTCACCTGTCACCAGAATGCCAGGACTAAGCCATCCTAAAGCACAAGGATTGTATGTCTCTGTCCACTGCAGAGAGAAGAGAATTTTGCTTCGCTTATCAAAGCGAAAACCAACCAACCGACCTCCCCAAAGCAGGTGACCCAGCCAAAGGGCTCTAGCGTGGGTGACCCAACCAACCTCAGGTCGGGTTCCACACTGCCACAACTTTACCCAAAGTTGCCCCCCCCCCCCCCATTGGAACCTGCCACTTGCCATTGGAGGGTCATCATGGGAAGGGGAGGGGAGAGGAGACTGGATTACTCTAATCAAAATGTGAACCCTGAGGTGACCAGCCTTCCACCTGGCCCTTCCGTCCAAGGTTTTGTTGAACGCAGGCGAATCCGTGATTTTGGTGCTCTCTGTATCAGCCCTGCATAGCAAAGGCACATTGATTTCAGCTGTTTGCTTTTGTACTGGCGAGGCAAAATATTTTTATTACCTTTTCTATTACTTATCGTATGAGCTTTTGTTGTTTGCCTAGAGGGTTTGTCTCTTACAACAAGTTTGGAGCTATTTATTATTGCTTGGTATTTGTGCTCTGTTTTAAAAACAGGCACTTGTTTTTTTTAATTATGGATAAAATGTTGAGATGACAGGAGGTCATTTCAATACGGCTTAGTGAAATATTTATTGTTTCTTTTCTTCTCTGTACAAGATTTTGGGCCTCTTTTTTTCCCTTAATGTCACAATGTTGAGTTCAGCATGTGTCTGCCATTTCATTTGTACGCTTGTTCAAAACCAAGTTTGTTCTGGTTTCAAGTTATGAAAATAAATTGGGACATTTAACTTGATCTCCAAACCTTGTCCTTTTCTGTGTCTTTTAAAGGTGGGAAATGGACAGCTTATTTCTACGGGGGGAATTGAAGGTCTTTCTCCATTTCCCTTCTGACCGACACCTTAAGCCCGTGACCAGGAGGAGAGACAATACTTCCATGAAGCAGCGAGGTTTGGAAAAGTTCTTGGCCCGGGCTACATGCTATGTGTGCACATAGTGAGACCTTGTCTTTAAAAAACAAAACAAAATGAAATGAAAAAACAAGTAACAAAACAAAAACAGAAAAAAAAATGACTATGAAAAGTAGTTTAAGACAGCCAAAGATAATGTTGATCTTGACGGACATCCCGTGCCACAATCCCTATTCAGGCATGGTCAAGCGCTCTGTGGTGGATTTAGTAGATGAAGCTTTGCTTCAGAGAACTTCCTGTCACACAGAGACTCCTGAGCTCAGTCCAGTTCTAGGTTGAACCACATGAAATGACTCAGTTATTTTGATTGAAAAAACAAACAAACAAATGGCAGCGTTGCTGGTGTGCTTGGTAAGCTCAGCATTCTGGAAGCAGCAGCAGGGTCTCAAGTTCCGAGGCCAACCTGGTTTCCACTAATGAGTTCTAGGCTGGCTTGGGATACACAGCAAGATCAAGTATGAGAGAGAAATAAAGAGAAAGAGGGGAGGAGGAGAAGGAAGGAAAGAGGATAGGAAGGCAAGAAGGAAGGTAGGCAGGCAGGCAGGTGCTCTCAGGAACTGGAAATCAGTGTACAGGACCTTGTCAGCTGCTCTGTACAGGAGCTTTTGGCTTTCCAAGTGCAGAATGAGGGTTCTGGGCCAAACACCCTCTCTGACCGTTGCACAGGAGGATTCCCTTCCCTTCTCTTATACTAGTTGTTAACACAGTGGAAGAAACTCGCTTTGGGGTTCACCAAAGTTAAGCCTTGCACAGTGAATGAGCCTTTAACTTAGCTCTCCCAGGTTGAGCGAAGAGCGGCTGGATGGAGGAAGGCAGGCTTCTAGATGGGTTCATCTGCATGGGTGAACTTAGGATTTTCTCCATAAGCAAGGACCAGAGCCCACCTGAGCTACATGGGAAGAAGGAAGGGTCCCCTGGGTTCTTGACCTGTTCGCTTCCTGAATTTCCTGATCTCAAAGGGACAAGGGACTTACACCTGAAATCACCCCACCAGCCCTCAGGCTCTCATCAAGAGTTGAGTACTGTGCTAGAGTGTTCACGGGGATCGTGCAACGAAAGGAAATAGACGCATTTTGTTGCCAAGGTGCTCTGTGGGTCCCACCTGCGGAGATTACAAGAGAACAAGGGTGGCGGTGTGCTTCTCTCCACCTATCTTCACCCCAAGCAAGTCAACAGCCTCCCCCAAACCTGTCACGTGACTGAACGAGAGGGATAGTTTGAACTGCTGCTTTAGAAGTGGCATGGAAAGTGACTGGGGTGGCGAGTGGGGTCTAGAGCTTAAGGGATGAGAATTCTCAGGGAAGAAGTTTTCCTTTTCCATAGCCTTTCCGCCAGTCAGCTTAGAAACAGGCTTCCTCCGAGCCTTGGGATTTCCTACCCAGAGACCTCTGCGGACATAGAGCTGAAATGCTCCAGGGTCTTCCGATAAGAACTCAACAGAGTGAGCTCTTTTTTGGGGAGGAGACACCCTCTTCTTTAAGCCACGGAAACAAATGGTTAGACTGAGCCACGGAAATTGCTCGGATGAGTAAGTGGACTAATGCTCACCAATAGCTGGCTTACATGGACAGACTGAGGACCATGGGGCAAATTGAGGATCAAGGGGAGCAATGGAAGGGTTTGACCCGTTTCCTACCTGTTTCCTTGATGACTGGTTTTATGATCTCGGGTCAGTCCTTTCCCCTTTCCAAGCCTCTGTTTCCTTATCTGTACAGCAAAGGGTTAAGACAACAGGAAGGAACCATTTTTGTTTTCAGACAGAAAGCCCCTAAGGGTGATGTGGGCTGCCTGGGCTTCAAACACTGAGGGTGAGAAAAAGCCTCAAGAGCAGAACACCCCCACTGGCTAGTTGTGATTTGAAAGTTTCCTCCATGACATAAATCATGGGGTCTCTGCAATTTCCAATCATCCCGTTGTGGTTTGGGGCATCTGTGAAGTTTCTGGACACCTCTTGTCACCCCATTCTGAGCTGCAAGGTCCAGCAATTAAAATGAGAAATTTTCCTTGTCTGCTTTGGAGATAAAACTAGATGAATGGGACTTTTTATGTTAATGTGATGGAAATACATAATGAATCTCATGTAACTTTCAAGCCAGGGAGGATGAAAACGCTGACGCTCTGTGCAGGTGAAGCCTGAGCCACTAATTGCCTGCCCTGAATATTCTTCAAAACGGCTTCATCGGATTCTGATTGCAAGCCATCGAGGACGCTTAAAAGACGTCAAAACAGGCTGAACCCGGAAACCAATTTAATTCCCCAAGCCAGGACTGAGCTGGATGTCACAAATGGGAACGCGAGGAGGTCTCTGGCTTGTCTTTTGCTCTTAAGAAGAGAAGCAGGATAAGGAGAATTTTTAGGACTAGGTAGTGTGGGCAGCGAATGAAGGGGCAAAAAAGAGGGAGAAACAGATGAGCCGGGTGGCAGGAGGGTTGGGGAAACCAGGCTGTTCCTTCAAGGACAGTCGAGGATTCTTCAGGAAGGTGAAGACACGTGAGGGAGAGAAGGTGTATCTGCAGAGGGAGAAACTTCATGGCAGTTGGAAGAGCATTGTCAAGTTCATAGAGAAGCAGCCTCCTAGAGTTGACTGGCATCCTTGAAAGTCATTTAGTGTATTTGTAGCTAACCTAGGAATAGGAACTACCTCCCAAACCCCAAAGTACCTCACGTTCAATCATTGATTCATGAATACATCCACACATGCATTGCGTTCATCCACATAACCACCCATCCAAACATTCATCCGCTACCCACTCACCAATCTAATCACCCATCCATCTGTCTCCCCACCGCCCCACTCACACACTCACTTACTCACTCAAACATCTACTCAGCCGCCCACCGACCCACTGGTTTGTTTACTTCATAAACATCAAAGACCCGTGCCGTGTCACATTGACTAATGGAAGCTGGAGGTGAATACAATTCTTGTCTTTTAGGAATTTATATTTCAGTGGGCAGAACAGGTTGTCCATAGATCCACTCATCCAACTACTGGTCCATCTACCTACTCATTTATTTCTTTCACTCTCTTGAGTTCCCACCTGGTGGCCCACACTTCCAGGCCAGGCCAGGCAGCCTGCCATGGAGTCACTTCTTAGCTGGGAATGCCATGTGGGGCTGATAGACTTCAGTGGAAAGCCAGAGCAAGTGTCCCCCATACCTATGTCTCCTTTTACTATAGTTTATTTTTCAGAGCACAGTGAAAGGGTAATTGTATTTTTGTAATCTCTTATAATTAAAAAAATTAAAATAGGAAATGTCTGGTTTAGGACACAGTACAGTTGTGATCCTAGGGGCCCTGTCTAGAACAAGTAGAGGGATATTCATATGTTCAAATCAAAAGTGATGCTGTTTAATAGCTCTTGGGCCAGGCTATGGAAGACTTTTTTTTTCTGGTTCAAAATGCACTGGAGACTGAAGTCTCCAAAGGCTTGGCTAGCATCTCACCCAAAAATGAGACCTGGGCCTAGGGACAGCACCCAGCACCACCCACCCGCCTCTTCCCTCCTGTCAGTGAGACTCTGCCAAGTGCCTGCTCCATGTTCTGTGCAGCATGGAGGAGGATGCCCAACTGTTGGGTTCAAAGTGAACCTAGGAAGCCAAGAGGTAGTAGGCAGGTGTCATGCCTTGCAAACACCTTCCACACTGGGCACAACCCTGCCCTTTGCCTGTGTTGGGAGTGTGATGGAGGGTTTGGTTTGATTATCTGTATCATGTTCCAACCCTATGTCCCTCTTCTCCCTGGAAGGTTCTGGGCTAGTGTGTATCGAGAGGCTAAATGTTATTCTGAGTGTTTGATCTGGTGACTGGTGATGTCATTCTTGAAAACTCTGCTAGGTGTACTAATTAGTGATTCCCAGACAGAGGGGAAAGCTGGGTGCCTGGATGGTCACTTCAGCATTGTGTTAAATATCTTATTAATAATTGGTGTTTGTCCTTGATTCACAAGGCTCTGAGCAGGCCATTAAGAAACATACAAGACACAAATAAGCAACAAAACACCAGGACCCAAGAGACTGGAAGATAAAGTAAGTGTGCACATTCACAAAAATAGAACTGTATACTTAAACTGTAAATTGAGGGTAAGCTCCCCAGCAGCCAAAGGGAAAAAAAGAAACATAAACATGGTCTTTATTATGCATGAGGAGAGAATACTTATTGTGAATGACATGTATGATGGCCAAGTTTTATAAGCAGCTTCCCTGTGTGTCAACAATAGAGTAAATGAACGAAGAATAGCTTGCTCATTAAGAAATATTTGCATCCATCTAAAAGGAGGGGACTGGAGCCTTTGGTAATAACCTGGAAACTGTGTATGGGATAATGTTAATTTTTAGAGGCTAGAAAAGGGACTGAATAGAGGACTCAGTGGTTAAAAGCATACACTGTACTTGCAGAGGACTGAGTTTGGTTCCCAGAACCCATGTTGAGGGATTCACAACTGCCTACTATGCCAACTCTCCGGCACCAACACCCTCTTCTGGCCTCTGCCGGCACTACAGTCACATGTGCACATACCTATACACAGATACACATAAATATACATAATTAAAGATAAAATCAATCTTACAAACATTAAAAGCTAGAGAATGTTTGGATGCTATTATTGCAAGATTCCTAGTTTATTGTGTGGATGTAGATTGAGTACAGATGGCTGGGAGAAGGCTACACCTACAGAAGTTTCTCCCACTACCAGCAGACAGTCCACAATTGCCTTCCCCCTCCTGTACCTGTCATGGTGGGAACCATCTCATTTTTTTCTCCTTAATCTTTGCAATGACTTCTCTTCTAGAAAACTGTCCTGAAGCAGCTGCAGCTCCGTCTCCTCATTTGTACAAGAGGGAAATGACAGTCTGAGGGATCTGAGGAGGACCCAGATTGTGTGATCTTTGCTCTGCCCATATCAGCATCTAAAACAAGGTTCCCTGTAGTGTTGGGGTTTTTGTCTGCTGCTGACAGGTCATTCCAGAAGAATTCTTGCCATCCAGCAGTTCTTTTGACTGTGTGGACAAGAAGAAAGCTTGCAGGAGCTCTCTACCGCGTTGTTGCTGGCCGCGCAGGGAACGTAGATGTTCTACAGTCTTGCTCAGCTCCTTCCATCACCTACATCCCCTCAGAGGGTTTTCTCCTCTGAGGACTCTCCATCAATCTGACTCCTCAGTTTGTAATTTCAGACTGCGAGCTCCTCTCTTCAGATTCCTCCCAAGTGTATCTGCAGTGTCCTGACTATGAAAACAGCCTTTGGGGCTTCAATGCTTTGCTAGGCTGTGTCTGGGGCTGCCTAGGGACGTCAGCTGGTAGCGAAGCACTGTGATTTGAATGAGAAATGTTCCCAGTGAGTTCACTGCTGGAACACTTGCTTCTTACCCCCAGGAGGGTCTTGCGGTGCACTCTTGCTGGGAGAAGTGGGTCACTAGGGTGCAAATGCAATGTGACCAGATGCCACGCCTTCTTAGCCATGATGGGTTGTATTCCTAAGAGTCAAAAATAAACCCTTTTCCCTGAAGCTGCTTCTTGTCTAGTCTTCACTCACAGTAACAAAAGAGTAACAGATACAGGAAGAGACTGTGTGGACCCCATGCACTCATGGTCCCAAAGCTTTAGTTCCCAAATAGGATTGAGGTGGCAACATACTTCCTTAACTGCCTTCTGATGAATGTGACTTCTCCTGCCCTGCTTTTGATGATAGAGTAACTCTAAAAAAGCCGACCGAGCTATGTGCATGGGGTTTCATATGTACAGCCATACAAGGACATTAGAACTCAATGTCCCTACTCCCCTTTCTGGGTCTGAAACCCTTAAGTTGTGGAGTCAATTCTTAGCAGGCTGGCTTTCATTTATCTAGCTTTCATGGTTTCTAGAGTTCATGGATTGAATATATGCATACAGATGTATTATTATATGTATGTATGTATGATATACCACATACATATATATGCATTATATTTTTTGTAAATGCCCACTTATATAAGTAAGATGGGATAGTAAGTATTGGGGATATTTTATCCTTCTGCTAGTCTCTATCAGGGACCAGGAGAATTTAGCAACGGGAAATAAATACTCCCCTAATACTTTAATGTTTCATTTTGTATTCAAATTCACATAACTAACTGCAGTTTACATTTTCCACCATTGTCAGGAAGCTCAGTGCTAAATTTAATGTTCAATCAAAAGATCAGAGATATTCATTTCAGGTTTTAAAAAAATGTCCTTCTTATATTCTTTTTGATGCAGCCTTTCGATAAGATTGTTCTTTATGTAATTTTATTGCAACCTCATAAATATTGAAGATGCTCTTATAAAGAGCTATTAATAAATAAAAAGATGATGCCCAGTGCCCCACAGAGCTGTCCAGGATGCTGTCCACACTGTCTGCTCCCATCCAGGCTTCTGCTACATTTACCATCTAACCCTCTGTGGCCATAGCGGGCCACAGCTCTGATATTGCTAAATGGCACTGCTTCCAAACTCTGTGCTTTGTTCTTTGTGCTCTGAAGACCTGAGAAATGTGATAGCAGACATGTCCAAACTGTGGTCCATAGGCCACATGTGGCTGAGGAAAGCTGAGGTCCACAGGCCACATGTGGCTGAGGAAAGCTATAGTCCACAGGCCACATGTGGCTATGGAAAACTATGAATTCAGCTCAGCACAAAATCATAAACTGACTTAAAATTTTATGAGATTTATTTTTGCAAGCTTTTTGTAACGTGATTATGTGGTTCTCAAGTGTGAACATTAATATCAAATATTAGATACATCTGTGGGGAAAGAACTGGATTTTATTGATTTTGTGTGTGTGTGTGTGTGTGTGTGTGAGATGTGGGCTATGTGTGCTGCAAGCACACACATGTATGTGGGTGTGCATGTTTATGTATGCTCACAGAGGTCAGAGGAACTGGGTGTCCGGCTCTGTGATGCTCCACCTTATTCCCTCAAGGCAGGGTCTCTCACTGAACCTGGACCTAGGCTGGTGACCAGCAATCCTCCAGACTTCTTTCCCCACAGTGCCGAGTTACAGGTGCATGTGTGTGGTCATGCCTACTTTTATCTCTTGTTTCTGGAATCCATGTCTTCATGCTTGTGGGACAAGTGTTGCTATCCACTGAGCTGTCACTCCAGCCCCCAGAATAAGGCGTTCAGAACGGAGCAGCTCTGACTGTTGTAGGAACTTTATCTCTGCTTCTTGTCTGCTTGCTAAGTGCCCGAGGGCTGGAATCTCTCTGCCTCTGTTTCCCTATGTGCAATGTGAGAACAGGGATACCTAGAGAACTCCTGTGAGGATCCGACAAGCAGAGCCAGAGCAGGTGGTACACGGAGAGTGCCCCAAAACACTCCACTGGCTTTTTCTTTTTCTTTTTTTTTTTCCTTTCTGTTAGTCACTAGAAAGTCTCCAAATTCCTCCAGGCAGCCTTTTTTCTCCTTGTTTCACACACACACACACACACACACACACACACACACACACACACACAC
>CABHPQ010156165.1:0-23652 GCA_902168405.1 Peromyscus aztecus
ACATTGCTTGTTTGTAAAATTGTTTAGTATTACACTTAGTTAGTTAGTTAGCTACTTAGTTATTTCTTTGTGGCAACAATTGAGATTCTTGAAGGTATTGTTTCTATTATTGCACTGGTTAAGAAAATATCCTACAGGCCAGTCTGGAAATCATGAGTGGTGGGTCACTCCTATTTCATCAACAATTAAGTAAGATTTTCCATGTATTTGAGCCTCTGTGTCCTTCCTTTTTTATTATAAAGCTAATGATGTTTAGTATCACCACATTATTCATGGTAAGCCATGTAGGCTGTTGAAATTCTGTAATAACACTACAGACTGGGAGACAATGCAAGTTCTCATTGAGTCATAACACGGTCTTCCTCTGTGTAAGTGTGTGTTTATGTGTGTATGACAGACAGACAGAAAGACGGACAGACATACACACACACACACACACACACACACACACACACACACACACACACGGGGAGAGAGAGAGAGAGAGAGAGAGAGAGAGAGAGACAGAGAGAGAGACAGAGACAGAGACAGAGAGAGACAGAGAATTTGTATATGTGTGAGTTAGATAGAGACACAGAGATGTGGCACCTTTTCCGTTTCAGTCAACAATTGGGTATTGTCCTTTAATCTTAATTACCTCATCAAAGATACTATCTGTAACTATATATAATATGTGCATATATATATGTGAATTTGGGTGAAACAATTTTATTCTATAGAAGTTTGATATTAGGCACTAGATCCAAACATCCTGTTCAGATTACATGTCAAGAGTGATTGTCAATAAATTCAACTTAATAAACAGCTCACTTGTTTGTTACTACACCTTCTACAGTAAATATACTTCATAGGTGAAGATTAGGTAACAACAGTGCCAAATAATGAGAGAAATAATCTTTACTATCAAGGCGATGTAACACATAAATGCACAGAACTGTGTGTATTTTGGGGGTGGGTGCAATGCAGTCAATAAGAAGGTTTAGCAATGGTTTGAACCATAAAACATGGTTCCAAACAGGAATAAGGAATTTATGGCAAAGGAAAGTCCAAAGGATACAATAACTGAATATATTAATCCCGTATTGATTTTAACATTGGAAAAAGCAATTGTTTATTCATCAATATAGAACTATATAAGTCAGGTTTTATTTTAATCTGACTTTTAGAACAGTTACATCATCATTTGATGCAGAGTCTCTTGACATTTCATTCGGGTCATGGAATGTATGCATGCATGCATGTGTATATGTTGCATATATTGTACGTATTTATTGACAAAACCACTCACCTTGTAACAAAATGAAAACAGTGCACAAGGTACTTTATTATATAATGATTAAAAATATAGATTATGACTTTAAAAGAGTTATAAGTTATTATGTATTTTTGATGTACTAAGTAACTTTCAGGATTTGTTTTTAATAAATTATATCCCTTGTCAACTACTTTGTAGACACATTTAATATACTGATGCTTTTACCTAAAAGGGTATATTTCTAAGATTGTAGTTTCTACATCAAAGCAATGACTATTTTAAACTTTAATAGATGCTACCTAATAAATGTCTGGAAATTTATTATAATTCACATTTCCACCTAGGTAACAATAAATATTAATTGTAATAGAAATAATAAATGGATAAAATTAATAAATAATAGCAAAAATAAATTAGAAAACTGGAATTATACACATCTATCAAGCTGTGGGTACAATAAATCTATATTGAGATGACAGAGAACACATTTTAATTAAATTATGATTTTTAAAAAATGATTAATTATAAAAATCTAATCTGCAAATATTAGAAAAATTGTTGGGAGCCAAAGGAAAAGGAGACAGAGGTATTCCCATATAAAAACCAATTTTTACAGGAAGCAAAAGTAGCATTTCATTTATCAGAGGCTGCCAAATTATGGATTAATGCAAGTAAAGATTTTAAACATGACAATAAATGTAATTTTTTTGTAATACTTTGCTTAAAAATTCTGTATATGCACATTATCATAGCATTTTATTGAGTAGTTTTAAACCATGATTTTTGTATATATATATATGTATATATATATTATTTAAACTACATCTGACCAGTATACATTCCATGCCTATTGGTAAGGTAAATGCTTGAACAATTCTGCTCAAGTTTCCCAATTATATTTATGCACATTTCAAAAATATTTTATCTTGTTCAAAACATGGAACACACTGATTAAGAAAAAGAAATCACATCTCATATAATCTTATGATAATTGAAGATAACTGACATTTGAAATTAGCTATCTGCATAAACAATAACCAGCCTGCCAAACTGAGACATGAATCCTATTATTCCCCTGGATGGGATCAGAATGAAAAAGACATCACTGAAATTTAGGCAAGGAACTTATGGTATAACATTCTGAAGACATTTTGAAATACAATTGATGTACCAAAAGATATAATCCATGTCATTTTAGCATTTTGAATGAGAAACAGGAATAGGTTAAATGAAGGTAGAAGTTGAGTGTGAAGACCATAAAAGAGATCATAAAAGAACAGAAATACATCAGAGTAATTTCGGAATTGCCCAAGGAGAAGGACACAGGCCTTTGCTGGCTGCCTCAGACCATCATAACCATTATGATAATCTTTCTAATTGCCCTTGCTCACCAAGCAATATTCTGATGACGCCTGCTTCCCATAAAGACTTTATTGCTGCAGTGAGAATGTACTGACCAGCTGATATGAAGACTCCTGACCTTTGGAAGTCCTGTCTCATTTGAATTAATACATTAGCAATCTGTTTTGTAGGTTAGCTCTTCATGGGCTTGATTAATGTGAGGTTCTCACTGAGCCAGACACATTCTGGATTACTTGTAAACCTCAGTTTCTTAAACTTTTGATCATGTAAACCTAGAGCATGGAACTCTATATCCACAATCCTGACTTTATCAGTCTCTGAGGGCAGACAACAATCCATTCAGACTTCTCTCTCTCCTGAAATGCAACGGATAAAAGTCACTTGTTCCCTGTTCTTGGTGGGATAATGCAACTATTCTCTTGAAAAGATGTTGAACCTCACTGTAAAGCTACCACTTCATCAGTCACTATACAGCCATCCTCATGAGACTCCAACCTGCCACCAAGCAAATGGGGTTGATTGATCATGGAACTGCATTCCTTAAACCTGAATGCAAAATAAATCTCTTTTTAATACATTAATCAGACTTAGGTAAATTGTTATTTCATAGTGAGAAAAATGATATAATTCACCAGTTGAATTTTCAAAGGTTTTCTGGAACTTGTTTATTTGAGGCCTATTTTAGGAACTCTGACTGAGTCTTTCTGTACTTTAAGATTGCTCTTCCTGAACTATGGAGTTGCCTGTTCTCCATTTGAATTCCAGTGCTAACACTGTAGCTGGGAAGTCTCCTAGCACTAAGCTGATGTTAAAAGAATGGTAATTCAGGCCAGAGCAATGAATCAGTGATTAAGAGCACTTGCTGCTCTGGCAGAGGATCTGGGTTTGGGTCCCACACCATATACATATTAGCTCTGTAACTGGCCATCTGTAACTCCAGTTCCAGGAATCAAATGCCCTCTTCTGGCCTCTGGGGGCAAAACACACAAGTGGTGCACAGATAGAAATGAATGCAATATGCCCATGCATGTGAAAATTTTAAAATAACAAAATGGTAAGGCATACTTTGCTCTGGGGAATGATTGTTCTCCTTGGGGCTTTAACCTCAGAGAACAGAGATTGTCTAACTCTGAATGTAACAAGGAAATATAGGAATTTATAACTAAGGACAGAGTGGGTCATCCGTGGATGGGAATTTACTGAGAAGAAACATCAGGAGTAAGTGGGATTCTGGTTAAACCTAAAAGCAGGAAAACAATGCATTATCACTTAAAATTGAATGAATTCTTGTGGTTTTATGCTAGTCTTAATAACTAATACAATGTTCAGTGTTCTATCTGAATTATCTAAGGAAAGTTTCTATGTTCATTATAGCCATGAGGAAGTAAAACAAGACACAATAAAACTTATTTCAAAGGAAAAACCGTACCCTGTTGGTTATAACTTTATGGTGTTATGATGAAATTCAGAGTAGTTTTAGTGTAATTTTAAGTAGTTTCCTAATAAAAAGATAATTATTAACTTTTCAATTATTCATGATTTGGTTTTTCTTGTTCTTGCCATTTTCAATCTAACACAGGAGTCCAGAAGTTACTTCATAAGCTTCTTTGTCCCTTCCAAATATATGGAGTATGTGATTATACAAATTGAAGAGTCAAGGTTGTGCTAAAAATCCTCACTCTGCATAGGAAATCATCTACTTGGATATTCAAACACAGTCTGGAAACTCATGCAAGTTTTATGATCATGGCTGACAATAACCTTGAAATTCTTGATCTGATGTTCTTAAAATCAATTCTACTAACACTGTAAATACCTCCCTTGGTGGATATATTTTTATGACTCTTTTACAAAATCTATTAAGATCTTTCTTTTTCTGTATGCTGATGTAAAAGTCAATGAAAATGTCTTCTTTTTGCTTTTTAAAACTTTCAACATTTCATTTGTTTGTAATGAGCATTCATATAGATCAAACATTTCTGTTCAAGTGAATCAACAAACCTTTAATGTCATTTAACTTGAAAAAACTTGCATTGCTACTTAGAGGATAGTTTGCTCAGATCTTTATTCGCTTCTTTTATCAGTCGCAGCTAAAACTTCTTCTGGTGGTATCATGACTGCCTAGAAGGCCTGCCTTTTTGCTATGCTAAAATATCATGAAGAAAACTTCTACATTTTCCATCAGGGATTCCCACTCTATAGTACGAAGTAGGTTTGCAGCTACTGTGAGAACTTGACAACAACACACACTTTACTAGGCACAATTCCAAGTTGGGCCAAGTACAGGCCAAGACATTTCCAATAAATTACATTGTTGCTGTTGATGCTAAGCCTTCAAGGGCCACTATTTTACAGGATATGTTCTGACCAGTGGTTCTCAAAAATGTCAGTACTTCTGAAAGTCTTATAAATACCATTCCCCTCCGTATTATGGGATATTAGTTTGAAGATCCTCATGGATGGCAAAATATGATGATGTCAAGTTTCTTAAATGTAAAGCACAGTATGTGTATTTTGGTCTAAGTACAACTTCTCATATATTTTGAGCAATCTCTGAATTATTTATAATAGCTACTATGATACAAAGGCTGTGTAAGTATTTTTTAGGGCATGGCTACTGCAATAATTTCAATATTTTAATAGTATATTCTTTATCTGTTGAATTCATGGCTACAGCCACAAGGATATGGAGGTCTGAACCATGCACGCTGTTTTGGGCTTTTTATGACGGTGGATAACTATAGGAATGACCATATAACCTAGAGCCATGCAAAGGAATTGTAATTATGAATACCAAGAAAATTACAGTTGCTCCCTGAACTTTATGTATTTTTGTCAAAGTCTAAAATGCTCATTTATTGCCTCATTAAAGTTATAAACTTTTGAAAGTAAACTGAATTATTACACTGTAACTGAAAACATAAAGATTAAGAGAAATGTGCATTTCTACACAAAGAACTACAGGCAGCTAAGGAGTGCTGAGAGCGGGAGAAACAGTCTTCCCCAGGTAAGAACACACCAGTGGGTCATCCAATACTAAATGGTTGGCCCTGAAAACATATGTACAGGTATCATTATACAGATTGTGCAGGCTATATTTAGGAATATGTAATATGCATGCAATAACAATTAGTGAAAAAGAGGCCATGATTTGAAAGGGAGGGTTTTCAGAGAGGAAAGAAAATGGGGAAATGATGTAATTATATCACAGTCTCAAAAAATAAAAATTTACTTTGTAAAAACTTACTGAAAGTAATTTGTACATTGCTTATGTTCTGCATAATTACAATACTGAATGGTCATTTTATTTGCTTTTAATATGGTGGATTCCAATGTTTTATTCTTTGTAATTGAGTATCTTAGAGTGTGTGTGTGTGTGTGTGTGTGTGTGTGTGTGTGTGTGTGTGTGTGCAGTTACACTCTTACCAGTGTGTACAGGCTAGCGATTGACATCAGGATGTCTTCTTCAATCGTTTCCAATCTTATTTATTTATGTACAGCAGGGTCTCTCACTGCATCTGGTGCTCATTTCATCTGTACTGGCTGGACAGTAACCTCCCAGGATTCCCCTGTCTGCCTCATGGCACCGGGGAGCTGGCATGTTATTACACATGGTTCTTAGGTGGGGGGTTGGATGTGAACTCTTGTTCTCACGCTGGCTCAGCAAGTACTTTAACAACTGAGCCATCCTCCTGGGCCTTAGATTTCATTCAATATAAAATTTTTGTTGAAATTACCTTCGCTTGGATATTTTATTTCTTTCTACACAACTATTTTTCATTGATGCTAATACATTGTTCTTAATTAACGTCTTCTGCTTCAAAATCAAGAGCTGATCAAACCAAGAGCAGCATGTCCCCATTCCCACAGTCAACCATTCCTTTTAGAACTCTTTTTACATTTTCCTTCCTGTGCTGTTCTTTTTTCTTTGTTGACCAATTTCCTTTTTCTTTTTGGTTATTCACATTTACTATGTCATTTGTACTCAAAGAAAGATATATGTGCACGAATACAGATGTGCAACAACTAATTGTGGACGTGCTTAAAATGTGATGTGACTGATCACTAATCTCAATGTGCTGTTGTTATTTGTATTAGTATTGGTGCACTGCAATACCAGCGGTGATGTTCTCCCTGTGTTTTTGCTCATTGTTAATGTGCCATTGCCACTAAAATTTAAACAGCATTTGTGGACAGGTGTTACTTAACCATGATAACTGAGCCCTTTATGTGAGAGCTATAACAAGAAAGGAGTAGCCACATTAGTACTGGGGAATCCTCTCTTTAGGATAAAATGACAGAACCTCTGAGATGGGCTCAGGTTGTGGTATTATCGTAGGTTCACCCTCATGTGATACTAATATGAATCCAAAATTAATGTGCATATATATATATATATACACATTATATATACATATACGCTTATTCATTTATTTCTTTGTGTGTGTGTGTGTGCATGAGTTCATGTGTGTGTATATGTGATTTGCGATGGCCATCATGAATGTGTGGAGGTCAGAGTGCAACTTGCTGGCGTTGGTTCTCTCTTTGTACAAGTTGGGGAGGGTTGAACTCAAATAGTCAGGCTTGATGCCAAGTGTCTTTACCTGTTATCATCTCATTGACCTGCAGCCAAGTTTTCAGCCACTGTTCTACAACAGGACTTGTCAAAGTTCAGTGCTCAGAAAGGCCACCTGAAGCTTATGATAACACAGATTCTTAGCTCCACCCCAGAAATTGTAATTCAAATGTCAGAAATATTAATGAATTACCAGTCCTAATGCCTGACCAGTTATCCAGAATTATAGACTTTCATGAACAAGATAAATTTTCAGGCCATGCGTTTGCTATTGTTTTGTGGGCCACATTTGGAGTGGTTATCTAAAGGTAATGACAGTATTTCTTATGAAAGTGGAAACTGTAACTATGACAACTACATTTGTTTCCAAGTATAAGAGCATCAAGAGTATTTGTCACTTAAAGAAGGGGATTGAGAGACTCATGATGAACTCAGGATGGAAAGTTGATACTTTAGTGAACACTGGGGTCAAACTTTACCAATGTTCTTCCTTTTGGGAATTTAAGCAATGTTCAGGTAGATCTTGACATTGATAATATCAAGAACTCAACCTCCTAACAGATTTGTTGCTTGGGCATTGGGGAGATGTGGACCCGAGTTTGGAATTATAGCACCTATATAAAAAGCTGCATGTGATGACATGCCCATAATGCCAGTGCTAGGAAGATGGACACAAGAGGATTGTTGGGGGCTTATTTGCTAGGTAGTATATCTAAATCAGTGAGACCTAAGTTCACTGAAAGGCTTTGTCTTAAAATGTCGTAAAAGTATTTTCTTTAAGGCTAATGTCATTGTCCAGGAATAACACAGCCATTGCCATCCTGAAATTAATGAAGCTGTGGATCCCTGCACTGGACCTGAACAAGAATGGCCCTATATGATCAATCAGCTACCGATTAAGGATGGGTTAAGAGCCATCCATTCTCTTCCCCATTCCTGCTTAACTACTGGCCAATGACAGATAGTGAAAGAGGAGGGATCATTATCTTCAATTGTGTAGTCACCAGTGAGTCCACAAGGCTTCCATGGGCCATTCCAAACCCACAGTTACACAGATGGCCCCAGTCATACTCAGTGTAGCATAAAACAAAACAAGAATGGCACAAATGTGAGATCATGGGGAGGATGTAGATTTCAAAGGCATGTGAGGTAGGAGCAATTAGAACACATATATGAAATGTACGTACGGAAATGCCAAGGAGAAACGAAGGAGTGATCGAAAATGACACTGATATAGGTTCTGGCCTCCACACATATGCATATCACACACACACACACACACACACACACACACACACACACACACAGTTTAATGCTCTTCTGTGGAAAATGTTCCTGTATTGATCAGTCCTGTACAATTTGTGAATATGTATTTTAAAAATGGTTAAAGTGAACTAGATCTCTCTGTGTTTTCTGAGTGAGGTGAGAAGACTATTCAGTTCTCCAGCATAAGCCATTCTTAGGCTAGGCTTTCTCACTGGAGTTGGAGTTCAAGGCCAAATGTATATACTTGTCCACAATTTGGTTATTTGATTGATTTTGATGATAACAATTCATTTATCTAGAATGTTGCTATCATTACTTCACTAATGAAAAACACATTTGAATGTACCAATCAGTGAGTTAATAGGCAACTTGGTGGAATAACTACAAACCTCAATTCTTTTTTTGTCTTTTCAGTTCCATCTAATTATTTACCCAGATAAATCTAATAAGATCTTCAGTAAAGTCTTCTCGTTATTAAACACATGTATTACATCAATACTTCATGTTTTCTCTATTGTTCAGTTATTAGTTGGGTTATGTTAACACAACAAAACAGATTAGCTATAGTTTAGACAAAAATAAACTGTCTCATAGCTCTGAACTCAAGAAGTCTGAGGACAAGGTGTTTGCGGCTTTGGTTTCTCTTCAGGGTTTTCTTCTTGTCTCCCAGAAGGCCATGGTGCCTCTGTGTTTCCATGTGGTCTTCCTCCTCTGGGCATGTGTAGTAGCCTCCTTCTAATAGGACCAATCAAACCTAGTTTAACTTATTCATTACTTTTCAAACCTTACTTCCAAGTAGTCATATTCTGAGTTACTGGTACATGTTAATTATGAGAGTCATAATTTAGTGCATATTCAGTCATTTTTGTATCTTAATCTATCACATAGGCTCTATGGTCCAAATCTTGCTCTCCTTTATCCCAGTTTCCACCATCTCGCTTTCCTTATTTTAATTTTTAAAAAATTTATGTATTTTTTATTTAAAAATTTCAGTGTCTATGATTCTTTCTTATTATATGGCATGGATATTAAGTATGATAATCTAATTTTTAAGAATGGATAACTTGCTGTGCAAACTACAAGGTATCTACTCCTTCAAAAATGATACTGAGTTTGGTTAGGTCCTAGTGTTTCACAGTATATAATTGATGCTCTGAAAATATTTTATTTTTCCTTGGAGAAATGATAAATTCCCTGCTCACAAAATAGTGTTAAATTTATAATATGCTTTCCAAAAAATTTGCAAAGGTGCTGTGGGAATAAACAGTTTGACCTTGACCAGATGTAAAATTTGCACATAAAATAATGTGTGCCTGTGGTGGGCATAAGATGACTTATTTCTGTTCTTGTTAAATAAATAAGCATTTCCCACACTTGGTGTCTTATTCTACCTCTAAAAGTTCTTGAAAATGTAGTTATACCATCCCTCTAAATGAAAGACTTTACCAAATTACACTATTAAAAGTTTAAATTTAGGTAACTCTCTATGAATGATCTGCAAGGCAATGCATACTAGATTAACTTATTTGTATATACACTGAAATTCATCATAAAAATGCCCCTGGTAATTTCTCTCTAATAATAAAAACTACAATTAATGCAATGGCAGGACTTGGAAATTTTCTCATTCATGTTGAAAAGTAGTCTTTGATGTTCATATTTTGCATTTTTAACAAATGTTTATCTTAAATGGATTTCCAACTTGTTTTCCAACTTCTATGCATATGTTACAAATTACAATTTTTTACCTCCATGACATTATATTTTGTTTCTGTAAGTGAGTGATTCTTGCAGTTTCAATAATGAAATAAGTTTTGATACTAAATTCTTTGATATTAAAACCCCATTAGTAAGTAAGAGAACTAAGTATCAAACAATACATTTAAAAAGACAATATTTGAAATGACTTATAACTATTGTTGGAAGGGTATAGATTATTTTGTGCACAATGACCCCACCACCAGTGGGATCCAAATATTTAAGTAATAGAATTTTGAATGTAACTTCAAAATACAAGGTTATAAAAGGTGTTTTTTGTTGGTAAATTTTGTTTGAATATTCTCTAGAGTCTAAGAAATCCTGAAGAATTCACATCTCTGGTGATGTGTATCTTAAGCCATTAATTTATAATAGTTGTGTGACCTAAGATATTATCTTTTCTTGGCATTCTTTGCAATATTTGACTTATAACAGACTTACTAGTATCTTGCTCTAATTTTACATAAAATTATGGACAATATTTGATTCATATAAAATATGAATAATCCACGCAACAAATACAGTTTATAGACTGCACCTAAAATTCTTATCATATACTGAAGTTATTGGAGAAAGATTTACAGGTACACTGTAAAACCAAAGTGGAAGTAGAATTGAATAAATTCTCTTGACAACAGGGTCTGTATCCTCCACTACGTTTTCTCTAACTTTCTCTCTGGGGAAAGTTCAGCTCCTGTGGTGTCATTTTTGGTAGTTCTTCAACTACCATTGTTTTGTATTCCAAAATAGCTGTTCTCGTAGTAGGAATGGCACGTGTTTCTTTCTGACTGTCCTGTTGCTGTCTCTCGGCAGAGCTTGCTTCCCTCACATCCTTACACTGACAATCTCATCCATCCTGTATCAACAAGCTGGTGCTAATAGTGTCTACATTAAACCTACCAGATAATACAGCAGTTTACACATTAGCCAAAGTCTTCCTACTTGGGTACTGGAGTTGCATTCAACTAAATAATGATTTATCTCAAGAAACCTTATTTGTAATAAAGTTCAGCAGTCTTTTAAGACAGTACATGCTACATGTATCTTGTATCTATACATCGAGTCTTTCTTACTCTTCTTTTCCAGTGATTCTCAAATTAGGGGTGTCTTTACACAGTTTATGCTGTAAATAGTTCTGCCTGTTGGGATATTAGCTATACATTAGTGTTAGAGATTGTATTGTTGAAATGGACACATCCATGCAGGCCTTTACTTAGGAATATAGTCAATCTTCCAATGCATCTATCTGTCAATAAACTGAGAAGCAGTACTTGAAAAACCTTTCTGTGAGGAGAAAAAGACTGTGACATTAAATTCTAGAAATTTAAAGTAAATTATTATCTAGCAGTAGTCATGCAAACAGAGGAAGAAATTTTTTTATTTTATTTTTGCTGTGTCTTGATTTTATAATGAAGCTGTCAAACTGTTCCAAATATTTAGATAATGAGACCTAGTGGAAGAACAAGCGACTCATTTAAGATTGTGGCCCAGTCCCTGGAAATCCAGGGTGGAAATTCTATCTCCATTCACCAGAGCTGTGCACTTTCCATAATAAGAGTTAAAGATTTAATTAATGTAATATACTTTCTCTGAAGTGATTAACTATGACAAATCTTACATGTGCTTGATTGTGGATCTGCCTGTAAAACACCTGTGGTCAATCATAGCAAAGTGATATTAACTGGCAAATCCAGTAATAAATTTGCATATTTAAAGTTTTGTCCAATACACAGTCTTGGTATGCTGTATGTCCCTCAAAATTTTATGTCCTGGAAACTTCTCACCATTGTGTCAGAGTTACTATAATCTCTAAGGTTTGGTACAACCTTTAGGGACTAGGACCAAGTGGGAGATAATAAGGTCGGTGGATTTATTTCCTCAAGATTAATTCTAGTCTCCCAGAATGAGGTAGTTCTTATGACATTAACTGGTATAAAGGGAGCAAGCTTGATTCCTAATTCACTTTGGCTTTCCCTATCCATGTGAATCTCTTCTGCTTGCACAGCTGTCATGATGCCGCATCCCACAAACATGACCACATGTTGGTTCTATGTTTTTAAAATCTCCAGAGCTGTGTGCTAAATAGACCTCCATTCTTTACTAAAATAAAAAAAAAAAACAGCCTCAAGCACTTTGTTAAAATGACAGGAAGTCTTGCCTGCAACTGCCCTTACCTGCTGAGCCATCTTGTTGGGCCTAATTAAAATAATTTTATAAAAAGGCAGTACTTCAGGGGGAGAATGCCCTCTATTTGACTTTTATATCAGGCTATGGTAATCATAAAAGGAAAACATATTGCAAATTCACATATTCCTCTGCTTCCTGGAAAGTTTTCACAGAGCCCCTGGCACATGATAATAATATAAGAAGTTTTTTTTAAAGAGATATTATGAAGAGAAGCATTTGAAGTCCACCTAAGTTAGAGAAGTACTGAAACAGGAAAGACACGTTTTATTAATTTAGTAAGAGAAGAGTATTACTAAAAAGGAATCTAGCAGAACTTCTCTGCTTAGCACTGCTTTAGTGATCTTCATTAACTGCACCAGTTTATTTTTGTTTGTAATACTATGTGTGTGTGTGTGGGGGGGGGTATGCACACATGTGTAGGTGCTCACAAAGTTAAGAGGTAAGCTCTCCTGGAAATGGGCCCAATAGGAAGTTATGATCTGTCTGACCTGGGTGCAAGGAACTGAACTCAGGCCTTCTGCAAGAGCAGTACATGCTCAGAACAGTCAAATCATCTTTCCAGACCCCAGTTTTTATAAATTAAAACAATCAGTTTCTCAGGGATAGGAGAGTTTGCTCAGTGGTTCAGTAGCTAAGAGTACTTGTTCTAGCAGAGGACCTGGCTTTGGTTCCCAGCACCCACATGGAGACTTACAACAATATCTAGTACCATTTCAGGAGGTCCAATGCCCTCTTCTGACTTTTGTGGGCACCAGGTATGTATGTGGTGCACATACAAACATATAAACAAAACACTCGTACATATAAAATAAATAAATATAGTAAGTTAAATACATCAGTTTCTCTCTGTCTTAAGAAAGGCAACTAAGGGTTCACAGTAATTTCCCAGGCATGTAACCTCACTACTGCCACCAACAATGCAGTCAAGATTTAAAAATCTTTATTGTCATATCTAAGCATATGCTCTCCAGTTGTTACTTATCATGGATGCAATATTTCAGTGAATAAGTTTTGACCATCAAAGATTGGAACAAGTTATTAACCAATTTTTACTTAAAGAACACTTGCTCTATTTCAAATGATAGTACTTAAATAATTACCACTAATCAAAAAGTCTTTTAAAATATTTTATTTTTGAGATTCTAATATAATTACATTATTTCCCACTTCTCTTTCCTCCCAAACCCTCCTATATATACCTTTGTTATTTTTCAAGTTCATAGCTTTTTTCATTAATTTTTATCTTGGGGAACACAATCTCTTCCATTTAGCATCCTTGGTTGCCTGCAGTTCTTTATGTAGAGTTGAGGCCTCCTGGGCTTTCCACTGTCCACATTAGCATGTTTGCTATTTCTGTCTTTGTCTAGCTCATGTTTAGGCAGTTGTATTGGTGAGACTTTATAGGCAAAGCTTCTGATAGTCCTAGGAGACAGAAAACTCTCTGTTCATTGCTCTTTCCTCTGCTCTCACAGTCTTTCTGCTCCCTCTTCCACAAGGATCCCTGAGCCTTGGGTGTGGAACTGTAGTGTAGATGTATTGGTTGGGACTTGGTACCATAACTCTGCATATTTTGGTTGTGTGTTTAGTAATTATCTCAGTCTGTTGCAAAGAGAAGTAGTCCTCACCAAGAAACAAAAGTTTTTTGATTTTTATTATTTCATTTTTCTGATGCAGGAACTCAAATTTAGGGAACTAAATATCAATATAATAAATGAACTGTTATATCTTGTTTTTTTTAAATCAATTTATCTCCAAATCAATGCTCTTGAGTATTCAATTGCAGTGCATTATAGATTTCTCTACAATATGGTTCAAAAATAAAATAAAAAAGAGGTTCACAAAGACCTGATTCCAAAGCAAACATTTAGACAATTACTATGAAAAATGGGTAAAGAGTGGTGTGATATATTTGTACACTGGGCAGACATGTGTAGTGGGTAGCCATTCCAGCTTTGATCTGGAAGTTCCAACCCCCATTGAGGCTTCGATAACTGTCATGCCTACAAGGCAGGGCCAAGAGAGGACCCTGAAGACCTGAGAGCCGGATGCACTGGCTCTCTTGGTTCCTGGACCCTGGACGCTGGAGGTAGACCAAGCAGAGTTCTCCAGAGAACACCACCGGACTGCTCCACATCTTTCCCAGACCCTGCAACCTACCTATCCCTTCACTTGTAAGTTACCCCACAAAATAAACCTCCCTTTTAGCCACAGGGAGTGGCCTTAATAATTTCACCAATAGACATGTATTGCTGAGCTTTGTGCAATAAAAAGCTAAATGGCCAATAGCTAGACAGGCAGTATTAGCAGGACTTCTGGGCAGAGAGAGAGAAACTGGGGAGAAGAATCTAGGAGCACAGGAGACACCAGGGAGACACTGGAGAGATCAAATATACCGTGCAGTGTAGAAGTGACTGAATCACATGAGAGAATGTAGATTAATAAAAACAGGTTAATTTATAAGAGCTAGTGGGACCAGCCTAAGTTAATGGCCAAGCTTTCATAATTAGTACGAAGTCTCCATGTCATTATTTGTGAGCTGGTAGCCCATGAAAAAGCTTACTACAAAAGATTTTTATTATTATCTCTGCTGCTGCCCCACTGGTCCATTTCTCATCCAAAAAAGTCCACCCTTTGCTCTTATATATCATCTGTGTTTAAAAATCTAGCTTTAGAGTACAAGGAAAGCATGCAACATATATCTTTTGGAATCTTCCTTGTCTTACTTAATATTATGGCCCTAGTTTCACCTATATTTTCAAATCACACTGCTTCATTCTTCCTAATAAATAAAACTCTATTTCCTTATCTACTCAACCCTTAATGGACAAATAGAACATCAAAAACCAAAAATAAATACACACAGTAAATGACAATGGAAGTAGTTTATTGAGTTCTCGACAAAGAAGCAATGAAACATGACTTTATCTCTGCTTGCACAGGATAAAAGCTGAAATCGGAGAGTTTATCAGACCTTTAAACATGTCAAATGGAAGTTCTAAAATGGAAAAAGCACAATGTTCAAAATTGAGAAATCAATGACTAGATTTAACAGTAAATTGGATACAGTTGGAAAGAGAATTCGTTAAATGAGATATGAATCTACAACAGAATCAATGGAAATGAGAAGACAAAGAAAGGCAAAGTATCTCCAAGGAGCCAGAGGAATTGCTAAACCCAAGACATGATCCATTAAGATTGAAGATGAAGACAATTTTGGTGCAACAATAAAAACATCCTTATTTTATCACTTCAGATAAGATGAACAATAATTGTTTTGGTAAATTCTTCATGGAAGACTAAAGATGCAAAAAGGTCTTGAAAAAATAGCCAATAAAATTACAATTGTATGAAAAATGCAAGCACATATTTATGCAATAAAACTCTCATATTTAGAATATATGCACAATGAAGATATGACAATGATTGAAGACAGGAAGAGGATGAAGAGAGATAAATTTTTCAGCATGGAGCATTATCTGACCACAGGTTTTAAATGCCAACGCTCTCATTCCCAACACAGAACATCCTTTCTTGTTTCTCTTCTTTGCAAAGCACTATCAGCAGCTGATTATTTATGTGCATAGCTAATTGTGTATAATGAATCTATTTTATTTATTGTGTTAATGACATCAACATTAATAAAGAGAATAATATGTGCCTCAAAGATACTAATTGAGTAATTAAAATAGTAAATATAAACCAAATACTTGCAAATTATTTTCTTTCTGTAATAGAGTAATATACAAATAATTGTTCCTATGTAAGCGACACTGTTAAAACAATAACTCTTACAGGTATGGTTTGAAAAACAATGTCTAGTTTGCTTTGTCTCTCAGCTAGGTTATCAATGTGATAGATGTACTGGCATAATCCAAGAGAACATGTCATCTTAGTAATATATAACAGGAAAAATGAAGATAACAGCATCATAGAAAAGAAGATAAATAAATACCTTGAATAATGTTAATGTAGTTTATTCTACAGAATATCAAACTATCAATGTCTCTCCATATATTTGTCCCTTTCATTTATATATGTATAAAAAAATTACCCTAACTAGGAAAATGGATTAGTTTGTATTCTCTGAATATAAAAAAATTTACTGCACTGATAGTTTAACATAATGATACAGATTTCTTTCAGGTTCATCTTTTTAATAAAATATTTTAACTCTGAGAATTTAATATATACATATGTCTACATATAATACATATAATATGTTTAGGGTGCCGAGTTGACAATGGGTGAATTTATGATTATTGAATTTCAATTACTGAGCAGATAGAATCAATAAATGCCTAGTGCTGTGCATTTGAATATGTCTGTAAAGGTGTTTCCATAGAGATGTAAGTGAAGAGAGAAGACTGAAACTGAATGTTTAAGGCATCATCCTATGTGTAAGACACAAGATTGAAGAAAAAGGAAAATTCCACATGACTACTGGAATTCCCTTTCTCTGCAGCTTTTCTGGTTGGCAGCTGTTATTTCTTCATCATATTGGACATCATTCCTCTGAACTTTGAGATAGAATAAAACCTTCCTCCCTTAAGCTGTTTTTTTTTTTTGTCATGGTTATGAGGAAAAAAGCTTACACAAATGTCATATGAGTTAAGTGAGCTAATTTAAATAGATGAAATAAATATATTGCTTACAGAACAGCAGACAGGATATGTGACAATGATAATGGATGGTCTTACAGCCCTGGTGAATTAACAAGGGATTGTTCCCATTCTTAAGCCTGAAGACAAAAACAGAACAATCAGTTATAAGTGAGAGAACTGAGGCTCTGACTTAGGAAGAGAGATGCACAACAGAAAACGAGACCAGAGTTGTTATAAAAAGACATTGTCATTCTTGAGCTCAGTTTATATATGATACTAGCTATCTAAATTGATATATATATATATGTTTGCATGTATATATATGTGTGTGTGTATGTGTACATCTAAACGTGTATGATTATGATGATGTATACTATTTTTTATTGCTCATTACCCTATTTATTGAGACAGAGCCTGCTGGGCTACCTGGGTGATGAGCTCCAAGTTTCCATCTGCTTTTGCTCTCCTACTCTCCCAAGTGCTGGAGTTACAGATGCATGCCACTGTACCCAGGTTTACATGGTTACTTAAGATCCTAACTTAGTTTCTCATGTTTGTATGGCAGTCATATTAACAACTGAGCCGTCCCCCTACCTCTTAGTTTTGCAAATTGGAAGTGCCACCCAATTGCTAGTCTCCTAGTTACGTTTCTGTTGCTGTGATAAAACACTGACCCAAAACAGCTTCCAGAGTAAAAGCTGTCTTTGGCCTCCATCTTTCAATCACTGTCCATCATTGAGGAAGTCAGGGCAGGGGTAGGAGCAGGAAACATGAAGGAAAATTGCTTACTAGTTTGCCTTCCATGACTTGCTCAGCTTGTTTTCTTACACAACCCAGAACCACTTGCCCATGGGTGGCCCCACTTACAGTGGGCTGAAAACTTCCACATCAGCCATTAATTAACAATATGCCATACACATGTGCCAACAGGCCAACATTAAGGAGGCAATTCAATTGAGGTGAGTTTAATTGAATCCTTCTTCCCAGGTTTTTCTAGGTTTTAAGTTGACAATAATTAATCAGTATGATTGGGCTGTTACACAGAGAAACCATTTAGAAAAAAAATCAAACAATTTGAAAGTCCAATTTCTCTTTAAAAGTATAGTCTCATAACTGTAGGTTTCTGTAAAGTCATTTTTAAAAGTTAAATACTGCCTTACTCCAAGACCAAGGAATCAGGTCACAGTTACAATAAAATCAAAGTAAAATCAACACCAAATAGTATAAATCAACTCCTGTAGCTCAATGTCTGGCCTCTGAGACTCATGATCTGAAGCTCCATGGCCTCGAACTACTCCGTTTTACAGGATGTGCCATCTGCAGCCCACACAGCTTGTCTTGCAGCCAAGGTTGGCTTCACTCTATGCCTGCTGTTGTCCTTTGAGGTCATCCCAATGGTCCTGGAAACTCTAATATGCTGGGGTCTCCACTGGAGCTGAGGTTGTATCTTCACCAATCACCTGCCCTCTCTGAAGGGAATCCAACCCTGCCACATGGTGTCAAGCTTTAGCCTCTTTTCATGACCCTCTCCATTGTAGAGTTTCCACTGAGGCTATACATTCACTGTGGACTCCCTTTAGGGCACTACAACCCTGAGCCATTGCTCCAAGTCTCAAAGGCTCTTCATGACCTCTTCATGGCTTCAAAACAGTTACCTGTTGGAGATTCTTTTACATTACTAAGTTCAGCAACCAGTTTGAAAAGCAGACGTGGACCTCCTGAACCACGTTTCTGTATGTTGACCCTGAGAAAACACTTCCCAGAAGATTTCACCTCAATGATGAATTTTTGTCCCTTATTAATCACAGCTGATTTTTAGCTTCAGTTATGGAAAATTTCCCATCAAATAAAACATTTCACTTGTATGTTTGTCTCTTGCTACTCACAGCTTACCAGTTGATCAGATACCGCAGATTCTTAGTACAAAGCACCACATAAATTTCACCAAGAGTCCTTGAGACACTCTCAAAATTCCCTCTGAATATTCATAAGCCAGGCCTCTATCATCTGCATTACACTCAGCACTACCTCCCACATTACCAAAGAGGTTCATGATTTTATTATTTATAAATGGCAAGGTTACTAAGGGAACTCTTACAAATGGGAAGATTAAATAGCACCTTTTCTTTTTTAGTCCATGGGACACAAAGGTGATGAAGTGATATTTGTCTTGAAGGTGCATAGATGTTTCAATATATCATGCAAATGTCCTGATATGTTGATTTTTACTGAGACTGCAGAGACACACAACCCTACAGGCCAAGCAATTATGGGCTTTTTTTGTCCTTTCCAGTGTGAGACAGCCATTGTGGGGTTACTTTGGCTACTGAGGCATCCATCCTCAAGGTACAAGCAACTCCAAGGATTATTATCTTTTCATGTATGATTCATCTGTTGTCACTAATTTGAAGTAAAATTATTTAATAAACTGGGCTGAAAGGGGGCTTATTTCATCTTACACTTTACAATATATCATGAAGGGAAGCCAGAGCAAGAGCTCAAGGCAAGAACATGGAGGTAGAAACGAAAGCAGAAACCATAACGTGATGCTCCTTACTGACTTCCTCTCCAGGGTTTGCTTACCTTGCTTTCTTACACAACCCAGTTTTGTTGATTGCAACATGTTTCTCTCTTTTAGGCTGATTCCACTCCCTGTCTGCCGACCTCATAGGAGTCTTGCCATTATTGCACCAGTGGGCATATCTTGCCTGGTAGGTTGCTGTTATAGTCCACAGGGTTCTCGGCTTTGTCAGACCATCAGTGCCTTTCCGTCCATAGCAGCATATATGGTACCTTCCAGTCCTACTGGATCTAGTCACCAGGGAGGAAACTTTAAACTCAGTTCCAGTTTGATTTCTCTGTATTTTCTTGCACCCAAGAGATGTGGTATCTTCAGCAATAAAATCTTATCAATTAGTTCTGTTGGGAAGCCAAGAGGAATACAAGAGCCTCTGTTGTTATGGAAACCTCTGACTTCCATGACCAGCAACTCATAAGGAGTTGGCACTATGGTGTTTGTTCAATAACCTATGGTTATTAGGTTCATCATTATTCAAGCATGCAGACATCACTCTCCTCACTATCATTTTTTTTCTAGTTAGAATACCAAGTAGAGATTTTTTATATGACATATCACTCCCTTCAAGGCTCAGTATGCAATGTGGAAAGGTGACAGAAAAAATGTGAAGGCCAGATGATGGTCAGAAGTGCTGTAAAATATCATCTTCTGTGCATGATGAAGCTAATGTAATAATGGTCCCACAAAGGCAGTGGCCACTTGCAAGAGGCAGGCACAAGACTATGTATGTCAATATTCAATCATAGATCAGTGACTGGACCATGTAGCCCTGGCTCACTCTGCTAAATTATGATCTACTGATAGATTCTGTGGGGAAAGCAAACTTGTGTATCCACTGATGAACTCACCATGTCCCAATGGATAGTTCAAAACTATCCAAATGGATCACATGGATAGCCCAGGGAAAATTCAGTAGTTCACAAAATAAAATAAAGATATGACCATGGGAAAGGGACTTTTAGTGAAGAGACCATAAAAGATGTGGAAGCTAGATAAGAAAGGGTCAGTATGACCTGTTGTTCAAATCTTAGATGGTCTTTAAAAAAAACAGAGCCAGATATTAGGGTGAAAGCTGAAAGATCAGAGAAGCAGAACAGCCAACTACTAGTTCTTACCTCTATGAAGTCTTCAGCCTAAAGAGAGTGAGTTCCTGTTTCCTCACACATTATATACCTTTCTCTGCCCTGCCATATTACCTTCTGGGATTAAAGATGTGTGTGCTTCCCAAGCAAAGACATGAGATCTCAAGTGCTGGGATTAAAGGTGTATGCCACCAGTGCCTGGCTCTGTGTATAATCTAGTGGCTGGCTCTGTCCTTTGATCCTCAGATAAGTGTATTAGGGTGAACAATAGAGAAAATAACCAGAATGCTCTTTAAATGATATATTTTGTATATAATATACAAATGTTGAACACACTTATCTCTACAAAAATACTAGTTAAATTATAATAAATGTTTTGGATAAAAACAACCTTGTTTTTATTTTTGTTTTCCTTATTTTATGTTTATGTAAAGAGAAAAATGTTAGGAAAAGCAAAATCCACTTCTCCATTCTTTTTATAATGTAGCACTAAATTCATGAAATTTCATTGCTAAAAAAGTAAGAAGTTTATTAATGACCTAAATTTCAATACCCCCTTGCTTCACTAGTCACAAGAATACCGAGAAGCAAACTATTTTTCAATAATGATTCTCTTTATTGTATTTAACATAAAATATCTCTAATTTATGGCACTTATTTTCAAAACAGTCCATATTATTAGATTAGAAACTGAACACTGTTCACATCTGGATACACGAGGAAAAATAATTAAATTTAGTAATAATGAAATGAACCAATGGCAATCCATCATGCCACTATTATATCTACACAGTGAAGCAGGGTAGGTGCCAAATTAGAAAGTTAATCCATAAAAATATGCCAAATATAGGAACTCAATAAAGTTCCTATCCCAATTCAAGTGAAGATGAGCCATTACCATCAATTCCATAAGCCCCTTAGGACTCCATTTTAGATGCTTTTCTAATGTACTTGGATGTTTAAAGTTTTATAAAATTTTAAGAAGTAAGACTAACCTGTTTGGCAATAGAACTCAACTACTGCTGCAATGTACTCTGATATTTGATTATCCATGCCTAACACACATGTGACACATGTATGTGATTCTGTGTAATCACTACGAGTCTCATAGAAGAATGAATTCCACAGAATGTGGTGGGTTTTCTATAGTACACTATTTTTTCAGCACCTAGATTATTGTCATTTAACTAGATGAAATGTTGCAAATCATATTTACATTAAAAACTACCCTTGGGCTGAGAAATTAATTCAGTGGGTAAAGTGCTTGCTACTCAAGTGTGACAATATGAAGTCTAATCTCCAGAACCCATGTATGATGGATATGGTACTGAGCATGTCTGCAATCTCAGAACTCCTAGAGAGAGACGACAGGCAGAGAAAGGAGGATCCCTGGAAGCTCCCAGGCCGACTATCCTAGCATACACAGAAGAAAAATAACAGGAATTCTGGAAGGTTGAAGATGAGGTCTGTTTCTTAAGTTGTCCTCTGACTTTCACACATGTGCTATGTCACACACATGCTCACATTCAGAGAGAGAGAGAGAGAGAAGGGGAGGGGACAGAGAGATGGATGGAAGAAGATTTAAATTAACAAAAACAAGAGCTATCCTATTCATTCTATATTTTAAGAAAAGGAAGTTCCTTTTTCCTCCAATTCCAAAGTTACATAGATTTGTTATGTTACTCAAAATGCAGTAAAAACCCTACTGCATTTTAGTATTTCTTTGCAAGCATGATATCAAATGAATTACAGTAAAGTTCTGTTTGTAGTCATAACTGTGAACAGAAGGAAAGAGAGCATTGCAAATATGTATGACTTCCCAAGCCCCTATATCTGTGGCATATGCTGCTAGCTCTGTAAGTGATTTTTTTCCATCTACTTTCCTGAAATTTTTCTCAAAGCACTAAATTAATATTGAAAAAAAATTCACTTAATGCCAAATAAACTATGTAGGTCAGATACTGAATTAGGACTCATATATTTAAGTAGCAGAGGAAAAAAAACTACTTGAGAACTTATTACAAGAAAATTTGCAGGTCAAGTTGGAAATGTACTTATATTCCAGAGAAGGACTTAGTCACAGGTGCAAGTTGATTCAAGGGACATGAGATTCCAGAAATAATTGCTCGCCTCCAAATATAGCTTTCTAACTCACTGAGTTGAATTCTAAGCATGGTACAACTGCTGTGTGAGCAGAGCAGGTTTGGGGATGAAAATCTAAAAGGGGTAAGTCATATTATTCTTAGAAGAAGAACATGGTCACCTGCTTATGAAAAAGGCCATCTGTTTACAATGTTTTCCAAGACCAGTTAAGAGATGTCCAAATCTTTAACAACAATTGAATCAACACATGGTTATTCAATAATAAGGCAGAGTATCTCAGAAATTGAGGTCAAAACTAAATTATTTCATTTTTTCTTACTATGTACAGTTACAGATAACATGACATATCGCTTTAAAAATATTTACAAATTTATTATATGTGTATGGGTGTTTTGTCTACATGCAGTCTCTGCACCATGTGAGTGACTAGCGCTCACAGAGGCCAGAAGAGGGCCATTGTATTCTCTGGGGCTGGAGTCATAGAATGTTGTTAACCAGTGTGGGTACTGGCCATAGAATTTGGGTCATTTTTAAGAGCAAGCAGTTCTCTTAACCCCTGATCCATCATCTCTGGTCCCATGCATTTCTTGAAAATGACAAATTTAAAGTTATAGGCTTTATTATTATTATGTTGCTGTTGTTGCTGTGAAATACCAATATTTCCCTCTTTGGACTGGTTTAGTAACAGTTCATGAAATCTGTTTTGGCACTCTTCCCATTTTCCTTTCTGTTTAATGCAGCAAAATTTTCATTTTTTCTTTTTTTATCTGAAACCTTCAGCTTTGGAGTGAAAGCAAGCTACTACCAGAAATGGATGGAAATTTTGATTCCATATCTGAAGAGAATAATGACTAAGATATATATATATATATATATATATATAT
>CABHPQ010156166.1:3382-18933 GCA_902168405.1 Peromyscus aztecus
TGTGTGTGTGTGTGTGTGTGTGTGTGTGTGTGTGTGTGTGTGTGTGATTTTTATGAAGTAGGCCTTGAGGTGTCCTGCTCTATTCCTCTCCTTTTCACCTATTCCCTTAAGACTGGGTGTCTCACTGGACCTGGAGCTAGGCTGGAAGGCAGATACTTGGATTTTGCTGTCTCTATCCTCCCCATGGGTACATGAAGCCATGCTTAGCATTTTATGTGGGTGATGGAGATCAAAATTTGCATCCTCAAGCTTGTGCAGCAGACATTCTTACTGGCCTAGCTTGTCATCCCTGGGCTGAATGATATTCGATTTTGAGAATCTGAGTTATTGACAGTTTAAGAATAAGATTTTACTTATTTTAGTGTATGGTTTAGAATAACTCTTTTTAATATTCCTTAGTGCAAATAAGAGACAGGAATAAAAACAACAAATCAGTGTGAGACAAAAATGCTAGTGTGTGCCCTGCTGCAATCCAGCTGCTTGTTCTGAAGTTTATGAAGCAGAATTCTGAACAGAACCAGCAATAAGGTCTGCCTGCTGTGGTTGACTAAGGAAATAATCAGTTTTGAATCTTGCACATTCTCTGTGCTTTTTCACTTGTATTTGACACCAATGTTGTTTTTCTTTTTTCAGTTTAGAACTTAAATCATTGTTAGGTACTCACATTCCTAATGTGATGAATGCTGCAGCTAAGAGAGCAGAGCCATGTCTGAGATGTGGAAGGCTGAGGATATGGGTAAGGCAGCAAGTGGTACACATGCTCATGGTATGTTCTCCCTGTGTAGCTGGAAGTTTCCCTGTGTCCTGCCTGGTCCTGCCGCTGCTCAGACCCGTAAACACACAGAGGCTTATATCAATTACAGACTGGATGGCCTATGGCTCAAGCTTCTTGCTAGCTGGCTCTTATATCTTAAATTAACCCATTTTTATTCATCTATGAGTTTCCATGTGGCCATGGCTTACTGGTATTTTCACATCTTGCTTCTCCTGCTGGCAGCTCCCAGAATCTGCTTCCTCTCCTTTTCCCTCCCACTATCTCTTTTGGATTTTTCCTCATGGCTCCATCCTGGCCTGCCATAGGCCAATGTAGCTTGATTTATCAACCAATCAGAGCAACACATATTCACAGACTACAGGAAGACATCCCACAGCACTTCCCCTTTTCTGTCTAATCAAAAACGAAGGTTTTAACTTTAGCCTAGTAAAATTACATATAACAAAACAGTTATCAATCAAGAATTACAGTTACAACATCTAGTCTATATTTGGCAAATTCAAAGAAAATATTCTATGTATCCTATATTTGTGAGCCTAAGGTTTCATATCTAACTTATATTTTATCATAACCAAGGAAAATTATAATTATAACTATCTAGTCTTCAACTATATCAAAAACCTCAGAAAGATATAATATTACCTAAGTAAACAGGAAATGCATTGTAAGCAACTTCCAAAATTCTGGAAATGACAGAGACTGCCTGGACAGTCATCCAAAGTTCCTCTGTACGTTAGCGCATCCATCTTCAGCCAATAGGCCTAGAGATTTTAAGTCACGTCTCTCTGTGTCATCTCTCTGTGTTCTGTAGAACATTTAGCAGTCTCCTCTGTGAATCAGAAACCTGAAGAACATTTTGTCTTGCAAAGTTCAGTGGTCACCTTCCTATGGGTCCTGCTTGTTCAACTTATATGACATATAAGCATTCCACACAAGAGCAGTTTCTAACCCAAATGGCTATTATTGCCAAGAAGAAGATAAACTCCATATGATGTGTCTTCGATGCCAGTCTTTCTCTTTGAAGTAAATTGGTGCTATCAGCAGCAAATGTGTCTCATTGTCCAGAAAGTATAAGTTTTTAAAACATTTTAAATGTCATATTCTGTAGGTCTTTGAAGTGCTTGAAGATTACCTACCAAATTGAAATATATCTGTGTATATCTAGAAAACTAACATTACAATTTGACTATCATAGTAGACTAATTATTAATCTGTATTTTTTAATTATATATTATAACTTAAATGAGTTACATAAACATAATACCTTAAATGAGAGTAGAAATATATATATATACAGTATAACAAAATTAACTTTAAATTTATAATAAACTAAAATCTATAGCAATGTAAAACATTTCAAACAAGTTGTTGGTCTTTAAAAGTAGGTTTAATAATCTACCCGTTTATTCTATCATATCTGTATTATCCCCTTTTCTTTTTTAGAAAGAGATTGTACTTATAATCAACCCCCTTTAAATAAAAATAAACATTTACAAAAAATATTTTGGGAATTTGGGCATAGCTTCTCATACTACTTTCTGCTGGATGAGGATGCTGACAATCTTATGGGGATCCTGAGAAAATTAAGAATTATCATCAAGTCCTAACTGGAACAGTCTGCGAGGCTGCATTGTCTGAGTCAGTTGCTTTGAAGCCATTCTGGATGTTGGATCATGTGAGCCATGGTGTCATTGGAGATCTTTCAGGGGTCTTGGATGATCAAACCATATTAGCCTGGAAGCAATCCACAGGTCCCATCTTCTGTGGCAATAAAAGCAGAACCTCTTTTCCAAAACAATATATCCTTAAACACAAACTTTGAAGTCAAGATACCTTTATATATACCCATATATATATATGGGCTTAACTTAGCAGCCTTTACAATGAAATGTCTTTCTGAAGTTAAAAATCCCAAAGACGATATAATCTAGACTCAGTGTGTGATTTCCATCTTTATATGGTTTATTTTTGTATTACTTTTACTGTCTCTTTAACAGACTTTATTTTTTAAAACTATTTACTTACAAACTGTCTGTCCTCCTTTTCCTCTCTCTTCCAAGCCTAAATACATTTTTACACACACTGTAAACAGTTTAGAGTTTTATTCCATTTGAACCTTTCTCCTTGTGATTCTATAATCTTTCTCTGACCAGGAGAGATTGTAAGCTGCTAAAATGCATGGCTAGGATCAATATGGCAGCCTTGGCTGATGACTCTGCCTACCTCAGCTTTCCAACATGGCAGAAGTATGCCTACTGCCAACTCTGGGAAACAGTGTGTTTATGTCCAAAAACCTTTTTTTTTCTGCACTAGCAAAAGCTGAATGCACCACATAGCACACTGTGTAGCTTGTAGACACCATTGTGTACCGCTGTGGGAATCTGCCATGCTCCTTAGCTCAAGCCTGTATGCCATGAACCCACTCATGAAGTAGCTCATAGCTTGTCTGAGTGACACATTTAGGAAGCTGTTTTTAGCTCCATTTTAGAATCTTTTTCTTTTTAAGCTTTCTCAGGTTTTTGGTGAAAAATCTTGCTACCACATCTGGGTGCCAAATGTAGCTGAAAGTTTTCCTGTGTCTTTCCTGGTCCTCCAGCAGCTCAAACACAAGTAAACACAGAGGTTTATATCATCTACGAACTGGATGGTCTATGGCTCAATCTTCTTGCTAGCTAGCTCTTATATCTTTAACCCATTTCTGTTCATCTATAAGTTGCCATGTGGCCATGGGTTACTAGTATTTTCACATCTTGCTTTTCCTGCCAGCGGCTCATAGAATCCGCTTCCTCTCTTTTCTCCTCCCACTATCTCTCTTGGATTTTTCCACCTTGCTCCATTCTGCCCTGCCATAGGCCAACGTAGCTTTATCAACCAATCAGAGCAACACATATTCACAGCATACAGAAAAACATCCCACAACATCCCTGGACAAGGTTCCCATAAGTTTTAAGACCCTTGTCTCTCTCTTAGGTCTCTGTGCTCATCTGGGGATCAGTTCTGCAATTCCTTGGTGTTGTCTTCTTCATGTAGCTTGTCTGAGTCTTACCTGGCTTGATTCCATTCCTAACCTTTACCTGTATACACATGTATGTAGTGGCATCTCCATCACTTGCTCCTCACTGGGGACTGACATACATTCTCCTTCCCAAAGTTATGGTGTCTTGGTTATTAATGTAGCAGATTCTGCTGTTGGTCATTAGGACTACTCAAAATGTAAAAGACACTAAACAAGTCTAGTCTCAGGCTCTCCTACTTATATCTACCAGAACAACAGTGTTTTAATTTTATTTTCCTATGTTGCATGTCATGTTCCCCTTTAACATTTTGTTTAAAATGTAAGTACCATTTAAAAATAAACTTAGAGCATTGGGTGAAAAGTTGCTCATTTATACCTTTTGGGATTCAAAGAATGACATGGCAAGCTTTTCCTAAGTTATAATGAATATGATCCTCATACATGTCAGGAAGTAAAATAAACAAGAACTAGCTTGTCTTGCTTACTGCCTGGGAAAAGATACAGCTCTTTGTGGGAAAGTAAGAATATGAGGAAGCTGGTCACATTGTATTTACTGTCAGGAATAGAGTACAGGCAGGAAGTCCCACAGGCTGTAAAACCCCAAGTCCCTCCCTAATAACTTATTTCTTCCATAAATGCTCTACCTACTGAAAGTTCTGCAACTGTCTAGTAGCAGTAGCTACATTTCACATTCAAACTACAACACAGGATGAGAAAACTAGAACTGAAGTCTATTTTAAGACAGAAATAGTGCTATTTAAAAATAAGATAGTGAAGTACCTCAAAGCCGTTAGCCTAAGAACTCAACATCATGGTAAATGTCACAATTACATTTCTATATGAAGAAATGCATCAACATAGACAATATCATTTCTTGGTCATTTTTTTACGTAAGAATTCTGTTGTGATAGAACACCATAACCAAAGAGCAATTTGGGAAGGAAAGAGTCTCTTTCACCTTAGAGTGTCAGTTCATCAGGGAAATTGTCGTGGTTAAACTAGAGTGAGGCATAGCTGACTTCGACATGCCAGTGGTTTGGCTTCCAGGTGATTTTAGATCCCGTTACATTTGTAGCCAAATCAACCATCACAACAGCACAGGGGCAAAGTTCATTAAAAAACGGAGAGCTAATCATCAAACAACTGTTATAAGGTTGTAGAAAAGCTATTTCAGATACAACAGCAAGGGATGTGCCATAATAGAGGCCTGTAATCCTAGCACTTGGAAGACTGAGGCAGAAATAGGGGCAAGTCAGATTGCATACCAAGACTTTTTTCAAATAAAAAAATCTCTCTGTGTGTGGCTAGTAATATACATGTATGTATGTATATATGCATTTATAAGTGTATATACATTTATATATTTATTTAATAGTAAAGAAATAAAGGAAGCTTATGGGCCATGTGGATACTAATTAAAATAAAACAGAAATGGGTACTTTATCTCAGATCAGGTATCAGGGCAAAAAAAAATGATCTGGACTAAAGAGCAGTCTCAATAGTAAACAAGGAAGTGCAGTGCATGCACATTTAAGGAAAGATGCAGCTGAAGAAAATAGCTTCCTGCAAAGTGGCCAGATTTAAAGCAATGCCTAATTATTCAGTTAACATAATGCAGGTAACCATGGTGATCTTTAGATCTATTCAGAGAAACATAAAAATAAACAAGCCTTAGACTATCTAGCCCCGACCTTGACACCATTCAGTGCACACGAGGCAGGTGTTAGCACTCCCCACAACCCACTCTACACTTGTATGAGGCTCTTCTTTACAGCATCTGCTGACAGAGTATGAAGAACTAGTGGGAGCAGCAGCATTTCTTGTTGATCTCTTTATAATACTAGAATCAAGAGAAATCAAAGTAGAGCCATTAGTATAGTTCAGCACTGCACTCAGCTCCCAACTTAGACTAAAAAGAGACCAAAATCTGCATTATATTCCTTTAATTGTGTGAGTACATGTTCATATATGAGCGCACTTGTGTGCAGATGTATGTTCCAATGTGTGCCTACAAAGGCAGGAGGCAGACTTTGGGCATCTTCCTCAATGTTTCCCCACCTTATACTTTTGATATATGGTCTTTCCCTGCTCAGGGATCCATTACTCAGTTAGAATGGGTGGTTGATGAGCTCCAGGGATCTGCCTCTCTGCCTCCCAGTGCCACCCCATCCAGCTCTGTGTGTGTGTGTGTGTGTGTGTGTGTGTGTACAAGTGCTCAAACTCAGATCCTTTTATTACAAAGCAATTTTTTTGTTTTGTTTTGGACTGTTTGTACATCGATGAAGCCATCTTTCCTGCCTCAAGTGTTTTTGTTGAATACATATTTCACCATTCATTTACTGGATGCTGGTTTCTTTATTATTGAAACTATGTGAGGTCTGACATATTACAAGGCAGAACTTTCCCACAGTGTAAAAGGAGTTTTAAATCCCATATAGTTTGCATGCCACTACTGCCAAGAATTAGCCCATGGGCTCCACTGAAATTTTTTTGGTGGATATGAACCCATCCTTGTCTACTTAAGGATGGGTAGTACTTTCAGTTTGGACAACTTTGGTTCCTGATTATAAGACATATAAGAACCGTCAGGAAAAGATATTTTTGAAGTGGAAAGAAGAGGCCAAAGGACAAGACCTAAACCATACTAGAGGTAGAAACTAGTTAGACACTTCTCACTGGTAATGAATGTAGTTTTGGGGGAGCTAGAAAAATCACCATATAGTAGTATTGATTAAATATCAGTAATATCTGTGGACCTGTCTGTAGTGGGAATTCACTCCATCCATGACCTTGGGCTATCTGGCCTGATAGAGATGGGGCTACTTATCTGCTTAGGTGACTACTTAAAAGGGAGGAGAAAGGGGGTCTTGGTCTCTTGGTTGTGAAGACCAAATCAGGCATCCTGAAATAGCATGTGATTGGTCCCCAGCTTTCCAAGGACTCTGCAACTGGATTTACCTTTTCCTGTATCTGTGAGTCTGTTTTCCCCATAGAATCTCTCCGTAAATTGATATATATGGACCATTGAGGCTCTTGTTACACCTGTCAATCATAGCTTTCCACAAGGTTGCATGGAGAATTTACTTTTAGTGAGTTATGGTCCCTTTAATTCAAGTTGTAAGATGTTATAACCACACCTAGTAGAGAGGGCTTTACTGGGCTTAATTCAAGAGCTTACACATAGTCAGTTCTTTAGTCTCAAATATATTTTGACTGGAAATGCAACATACTTGTGCAGTCATTACACAGATAGTTTTCCCTCTGGTAGCATAAAGCTAATCATCTGAAAGGTCAGAATATCCTAAGTTTAGGAAGATAATAACTGGTTGTTTCATACTTTAAGAATAGCTTTCCATTCTCCTTTATGGGCTTGGATCTCATTGGTATTAGCAGAATAAATTTTTATGTTTGAGACATTATTGATTTTTGGCCCTTCACAGATTAAAGTTTTGGTGTGGTTGGAATATGAAAAGTGTCTCCTCAGACTCTGTCAATGAGACACTTGTTTCCTAGCCAGTGGTGCTGTTTTGTTGGGAGATTGTGCTACCCTTTAAAAGATGGGGCTTATGTTGCCATTGGTTTTGGTTGCCCATCTCCCAGTTCTTGAAGATAACAAACACTTCAGGGCCCAAGGACCTGAGATGTGTCTTTCCTGAAAGCCTCCTGCCCAACGACTAGCTTTCAAGGTACCAGAAGAAACCAAGCACGTTTTCAAAGGAGGGAAGCAACCAATAGTTCTGCCCAGGTATTATGTCTATGAGTCACATAAACTACAAGCACAGCACAGTAACCAAGGTGGTATAGCAATGACACGTACCTTAGTGATAACCAACACCTCTCTAACTGGACCTGAGACCTGCTCAACAATAAGGAACACATGCATAGTACTGGAAACCTAGCCAACTCCCTGTGCTAGTGAACTCATGGATCTTGGAGACCTACAATTACCACTTTACAAAGGCAGCATAATCCCTAACTACATTCTTAATGTTGACTTTTATATGCACAGTTAAGTGTATTCCTCACCCCTCGTCAAGGACCTTTCCCTTTGCAACAGAGATCTTTACATAAAAACCACAACAATAAAAATACAAAGCTGGGGAGCCCATTCCCAATGGACACATCTACAACATAACTCCTGCACGCAAGGCTCAGGGAACACTGCAGGGGAGTGGCCAGAAAGATTGTAAGAGCCAGCTGATGAGGGGCTTTGTGAGACTGTGTCTCCTTGTAATGTCAGAAGCCACACCCATAGAATCTCACAAACATGGCTGCCTATGCACGACCTGAAAAAAGATAACAGTAATCAGCATGTTAATGTGGAAAGGGGGAAACTCAAGAGGCCTCAACCCTAGACAAAGAACTTCAGTCAACTAAGGAATACTGAGAACAGGAGAAATAGCCTTCCCCAGAGATGAGCATACCAATTGGTTATGCAATAATGAGTGTTCAGCCTAGAAAACATAGACCTTCAAGTAACATACAGACTAAAGTGGTTGTATTTATGTATTTAGGAGCACACACACACACACACACACACACACACACACACACACACACACACAAATATTTAAAGAGCTCACGTATTTAAAAGGCAGCAAACAGGACGTATTTGACTAAGACGTATTTGAAGAGAGAAAAAGGAAGGGGAAAAGATGTAATTATATCATAATCTTTTAAATAAACTTTTATATTATTTTATTAAAAATTAAATATATCTTTAAAAGATAAGAAAGAAGTGGAGGCTACATGGAAGAAGTACATTGCTGGAGAAGGTCCCCAGGTTCTATTACCCTGTTTCCGATAGTCTGCTCTCTTCTTCCTGCCTCCTGTGATGTAGACAGTCCACCACCTCAGCACTCCATGCTCCTCACTACCACATCTTCCTTTCCATGATGGACTGAAACGCGATCCAACACAAACTCCTCCACCTTTCACTTGTTCTGTTCAGCATCCTTCCACAGTAACAAAAGCTAACTTACACAAGCCCACACTATCCTTGTGAAAAATGGAATGACTTAGCACAGCAGGAAATACACACACAAAAAAAGGAGAAAGATAAAAGTTTTTGAGTGGGCAAGAAGTATTGATGTTGCATAAAGTATTACATGCTTCGGGGAAAGTGTTTTTTTGGTACTTTGGTGTGAGTGTCTTGAACTGCGGTGCAATGCCTGCTGCTTTGATGGTACCACTGATTTCATGGAAGTGTATCCAGGCATAATGCTCTAGATCCTTGTACTGGGGTGCATTGCCCGCTGCTTTGATGGTCCTCTGAAGGCACTGCTGATTTCATGGAAGTGTATCCTGACGTGATGCTCTAGATCCCTGCAGTGCTTAGTCATATGAAGATTCCGGAGAGTCCAAGACCCACGAAGCTCTATGATGACCATCATAAATCTTCAATAACTTTTACTCAAGCAGCTTATTCTGGTGCAAAGGACCTCATTGCCATCAGAGCCAATGGAAATGCAGTTGACCAAGGCAATCACCTTTCAAATTTCAGTTTTAAAGTGCACATGACCTTTCTTCTTTCTTAGGAGATAGGACTATGAGCATGGTGTTGGCAGCATCATACTTAACAGTTTGATAGGAGACAAGATGATGAACACAATGGCCACACTATGGTGTTGGCAGTATCATACTTAATACTTCAATACTTTGTCCAGTAAAAATCTTCAGACTCTGTGATACTCTAAAAGAAATTTGTTTTCTGCTAATTTCTGATTTGGTTTCCTTCCTTCCTTCCTTCCTTCCTTCCTTCCTTCCTTCCTTCCTTCCTTCCTTCCTTCCTTCCTTCCTTCCTTCTTTCCTTCTTCCGTTGTTTATGAGATTAAATCTCATGTGGCCCAGGCCAGCCTTGGACACTATGAAGCTGAGAGTGACAGTGAACTTCTGATTCTCCTATCTCCATTACCCAAGTGGTTGGGATTACAGGCATACATCATCACATTTGATTAATGTGGGGCTGGGTATCAAACTCACGGCATCATACATGCTAGATGAGCATTTTTATCCAAGCTGTGAGCCACCAGGACTCTCCGACTGATACTCCTCTGGGAATTAGCAGCAGAGTGAACTCTGTGAGTGCTTAAGCAGTTTATTAGGTGGCTAAATCACATTTTTCTGAAGTCATCATTATATTCTCTAGATTGCCAGTTTGGGAAACCAAAGTTTGATCATAACTTTTTTAAAAATTAAAGGTAAGTTCACTAATATGAGTGTATGTTTCCTGCTCTCATCATGAGTCATGGGTGGAAATCTTTGATTAGTAGAAGCTTCAAAGATTCCAGAAGATTCCAAGCAGCTTTCTTGTAAATCTGTTCATAAAATTAAATCTACTTCCTTTCAGATTACAGATCTATGTTTCTGAATCAAATACAAGCAGTTTGCTAAACAGATCACCACAGGATAGTTTAGGTGGATCAATCTGCTGGAAGGCATTCCAATTATATACATTAGCAATGTTCATACTGGCTAACTTAGTTAACCAGAGTGACCATCTGCAAACTTCAAAAGCAAGTAAGTACAAGAAGGTACATAGTTGTAAAATACCTTCCATTTCTAATGAAGATTCAGCTACATAAGTGCTAAAAATTTTTATAAATAATATAAACTACAGGAAATTATTCTGAAAAAGACTCACACAATCTTGAATTGTCAGTTAATTTTACAAAAGTTTAAAATATTCAAATTCCTGAGGATATGAGATGACTCCACATGCTGAGTAGAAAGCTTATTGTGAGAGCCTGGAAGCTATTTCTGGATCCCTCTAACCATCACTGGAAAGTAAGTGCTAGAAAGTTTTTCTTCACTTTTAAAGGAAAATGGGAGGAAAAGGTGGGGGGTTCCTGAAAAGGCCAGCTATCCTGACACATGTGGAGATGAAAAGTAAGAGACCTTATTTCAAGGTGGAATGCTAGAACTAGAGGTTGTGCACTCACAGGGTCATGCACACACACACACACACACACACACACACACACACACACACTCAGACACACACACATATCCATACTACACACAGCATACATATTTCTTCATTTTCATATACATAGTATAGCAATGCTTGCAGAGATGATATTTTAATGAGGACCTAAGTCTAGTGTTTAAACAGTTTTATTATGTTATTATTGTTGTGTGTGTGTGTGTGTGTGTATGTGAGTGTGTGTGTGTGTGTGTGTGTGTTTGCAGGCATGTGTGTGCCATAGTGCATGGTGGAGTCAGAAAACAACTGTTAAGATTTGGTTCTCTCCTTCCACTGTACATTCCAGGGATGACACTCAGGTTGTCAGCTTGTACAATAAGTACTTTTACCTGCTGGACAATGTCACCAATCCCTCCATGTCTCATTTTTAAAATCAGTGTGCTTTTGATATTAATGTCCAGATTCTCATAAACACATAAAACTTTTCTCACAGTCTTCACAAATACACATCTGGAAAATTATTTTACAGGCATGTTACAACTCTCTATAACCTTCAGTTTTATCCTATAACTCTTATTTTCTAGAACAACCTATAAATTCTACATTAGCAAAAAATATTTGACTTCTTTTTCATGAACAGAACAAATATCTGTGTTCCTTTACCACTTTTTCTTTTTTAGCTTTTCATTTTTTTTCTTTTGTAATTTTATACATGAATACAATGTAATAAACACCTACCCCCATGCTCTAACTCCTTTCAACCCTAACCCTGACCTCCCTATGGGATGTGAAGAAATCCACCTAAGATTGATCCTTAAGCTTCCTTCCTGATTTGTGGCTTTCATGGTGACAGAAGATACTTTTTAGGTTCCTGGAGGAGAGATGCCACAGATGGTCTCACCTAGATGTGAACTTGCAAATTACAACCATAACCAGCCTGGCTAAATATGTCACTGTTAGAATAATAGTATGGATCTTATAGGGGTAACCAACAATTTTCTAGATAGATTTTAGCTTTATTTGTGATAATGACATATGCATTTTTGTGTACTGTATGTAGGATGGCTAGTAAATTTAGTTACATCTATTAAATATAATTCTTTATCCACACTGATTCTGTATCAGTGAATTTTAAACAGCCAACATTTGTGATTGGTAGATGTATGAATGTTAATTTCTAGACCTATACATTTTATTGTAGTATTATTTGTTAGTGTGCTATAGAACATGCTTATTAATCCTCACAAATAGTTTAAATCTGTCTGTTATATGGTATAGAAGAAAATTTAAGAAATTTTTATTTTTTAAATTATTATTTGGCCTAGAAATTGAACTGAAAGTACTGATTTTTCTTGTGTTTGACTTTCTATTCCAGATAACAAGATGCTAAACCACGGGTATAGAAATGACATATCACCCATAGAAAGTTTTCTGTTTTCATCTATTTTTCTCACTTTGTATTATAACTGAGTTTCTTATAAAATGAGACCCTAGTTTTCATCTGAAGCATTCTTCGTAACTTTATATAATATGGAAACAAAATGAGTTTATGTGGTGAGAAAATCTAGGCAAGAAAGGTTGTACATATGCATCAGCTATAATGTCCCAAACTCAGAAAGCACATTCACTTCAACAAAGCGAAAACTATTGTTTAACCATAACTTAACTAACTCACATGAAGTGGAAGAACGTTCCAGTCAGTTCCTAACCTTTGGAGACAGCACCGGTTGCTCTGACAAATGCCTGGCAAAACCAAACCTGAGGAAGGAAGGGTTTCCTTAGCTCAGAGTCTGAGGGTCCAGGCTGTGGCAGCAGGTACACGAGGCAGTTGTTTCCATTGTATCCACAGTCAGAAGACTAAGACACATAAATTCCAGTGTTCAGCTACCTTTAGATTTTTTTAATCTGTCTAGGACCCCAGCCCATGGAATGGAGCAACCAACATTTAGGCTGGGTCTACCCACCTCAGCTGAGTCTAGAACTTCCCTCACAAACATGTCTTGATAATAGATTTTAAGGTGACTCTAGGTCCTGTGAATTTGACAAACAATATTAGCCATCATAGGTGGTCACTAGTTTTTTTTTAAAGTCTAAATAAATCTACTTTTCTTTAAACAACCTACTGTGAAAACATCATCAGTGTATAGAAACATTGCATATATATATATATACACAATATATATAATGTAAATACACATCTGTGAATATGTAAGTTGATCTTATACATTGTCACTCTATAACTGTAATCCCTCTCAAGCAACAATTACAGGTTCACTAACTTATTATTTTCCTTCTTATTATTTTAAAAACATGTTGGACCCAAAATTGTTTTGAGAACCATGGAACAAGATTATAACTTAAAATTAAAAGTCTTGTTTACATTTCTAGAAAAGAGTTTTGAGATTTTTGTTTCAATTTCCACATGGCTTTTCCTTTCATCTTCTGATTTGTTATGCCTCTAAATCTGTATAATTATGAGGTGCTAACAAAGGAGGGGTACATCTCAGACTCCAAGCTTATGTGCCAGCATCTGCGGACACCCAGAGGAAGGACTTGTCCTAAACAGACAGGAGATAACGGCTGGTATTCCTCAGACAGAGTTTCCGTATCACTGTGGATCCGGTCAGACTGGCTTTCCTAACGGTTCCCTTCTGAGCTTTAGACAGAAGGACTGCTAGCAGAATGGGCCATCGGAGCTTGGCATGAAGAGTCTTGCAAGCAAACACAACGGTGTGAGTTCTGATACCACACCCATGTAACTGGGTGCTGGTCATGATATTGGAGTCTCAGCTGTGAGGAAGTTGTGATTCAAAAAGAAACAACAGCAACAGAGAGTTTCTTAAGCTGTTTGTGTCATTCCTGAAAGATGTGGAGTTTGATGAAAATGTCTACAGCATGTGAAGCCTGCAAGGAAATTTCAAGGAGACCTATTAGTGCTTGCTGCTGCTGTTAGTGTTTTTAAGCAGTGAGGTCTGTCTTAGCTATCAGGTCTATTAGAGAGAGTAATGTGCAATAGATAACTTTTTCTACATAGTCTTAGCTGAGAACTTGGTAAATGCCTGGTTCTGGGAGTCCTGAATGACTGCGTCCATAATACCCTACCTTAATTCTTGTTTTTTGTTTGTTTGTTTTGTTTTGTTTTGTTTTTTAGACTATTGGGTTTAATAGCCCATTTGTAAATAGTGTGGGGATATCACAGCAGCTCTTGGGGAAATTTACTTTCTCTTGTGTTTTGAGCCTGAATTATTTTTATCTCAAAATGAGCTCTCCAAGGACAAGCTGCTGTGTGCCTTCTCCTACAAGATCAAATAGTGGGCTAGTCCATTTTCTTCAGAGGAAAACTCTGAATTCAATTCAGAGGTTTTCAGTGATCGTCTCAGCTCCTTTTGACAAGAGGGGATTGAACAGAAGTTTAGACCACTCTGGAATTTCGGTAAAGATGGATAGAAAGAGCAGTCAAGACTAATTCAGTCAGAATATAGTCTTCTTTCATCATGCCCTTGATAGATAATATTTTTATTTGTGTTTATAAAGATTTCAAAGGAGGTTCAAAATAACTGCAGAAAGAAATGTGAGCTAAGGTAGGAACACAGGGCAGAGAGTAAAGAGCCCGGAGACAGCAAGATAAACACGTGAAGAAACCAAAGAAGGGGAGATTGGAAATGTATGTCCCAAACATCATGCATGAGAAGATCCCAGGAGATCTCCAAATGCTAGAGAGGTGGAGTGCTGTGACCCAAATGACCCAAAATGCTCATGGCTGGGGGAAATAAGAGCCTCTGCCCTTCTCAGCTGAGTGACCCACTTCCGTTCTCAGGGGTTCCTTTGGTTTCATAATAAATTCTATCTATCACTATCCATGTGTCCATTGTGCGATTCTTTGCTCTGAGACATGAGAACATGGAGATTTCAATGTGTGCCCTCTAGATTTTAATCCATATCTATAACAGTGCTACATAACAAAAATCCATTTGATTATAAGGAGTTTTGGGGTATAGCAAAACTCAAAAGCAGAAGAAGGTAGCAGCAAAGGTCAGGAAAGAGGTGCTGTTCTGTTACTTTGATTAAATATGGACCCAAAGCAACTTTGGGGAGAAAAGGTTTTTCAGCTTTTAACTCCAGCATTAAGAGGAAGTCAAGGTAGAACTCAAGCTGCTCTTCACTCTTATCCAGAGTCAAATCAGGGAGAAATAAGTGCACACATGCTGCTTCATGCTTGCTCCCACCTGCCTTTCTCCAGTCTTATGTGGTTCAGAACTCCCTTCCTAGGGAATGATTTCACCCATAATGGTTGGCCATTCTTACATTAAATAATTATCAAGACAATCCTGGCCAGATGTGCCCATATGTCAGCATAATCTATGTAAATTCCTCAGTTGAGGTTGTCTTCCCAGGTAATTCTAGATTGTGTTAAGTTACAAGCCTAACAAGTCTGGTGTTTCAGTCCATGAGAGGCTGATGAAATAGTGAGAGAAAAATAGGGAGAGCTAATTTAATGATTGTTGCCACAGGAACAAAGACACTTTGTTCTGAGCCTGAGAAATGGGTCCATTAAGTCACTGGTGAGCAAGTGGTACTCTCTGGTATGGGATCTGACATTTTCAGTGCATATGGATACAGTATTTCCCTCTTCATCTCAGAAGTTGTAGTCATAAAGAAACAGGCTTCTTTGCTTTTTTGTAAGAAAGCATCTTTTGGATCCATTTAATGTTTTAAATATCTTCATGTGCTAATTAAAATGCATTTTATGATCTCTCTCTCTCTCTCTCTCTCTCTCTCTCTCTCTCTCTCTCGTGTGTGTGTGTGTGTGTGTGTGTGTGTGTGTGTGTGTGTGT
>CABHPQ010156167.1:20894-41232 GCA_902168405.1 Peromyscus aztecus
GGGAGGGAGGGAGGAAGAAAAGAAAGAAAGAAGAGTAAGTCAGGAGTTAGCTGATGAATGGTAGCCTGGTAAAAGTCCAGAGAAACCATAAGGACCCAATGATATCATCCCATAGGCAGGTGTAAGAAATGCCCCAAATGGCAGCCACATCGCTGCCTGTGAACCCCAACACCCAAATAAGAGGTACAGTCCACAGAGTGTGGTAAACACCCTGAGTGACATTTCCATGGTGAGTCAGAAATTTTGAAATGTGTGACCTTTTTTTCTTTCTTTTTCTTGTGTGGAGCATGCATGTGTGTGTGGTGATGCATGTGTATGTGTGGTGATCCATGTGTGGTTGTGGTATATGTGTGTGTGTGGTGATGAACATGTGTGTGTAGTGATGCATGTGTGTGTGGTGATGCATGTGTGGTTGTAGTGCATGCATGTGTGTGTGGTGTATGTATGTGTGTATGGCGCATACATGTATGTGTATGTAGTGTGTGCATGTGTGTATGGTGCATACATATATGTGTGGAGCATGCCTGTGTAGTGTGTGCATGTGTGTGTGGTGCATGCATGTGTGTGTGGTGATGCATGTGTGTGTGATATGTGCATGTATGTGTGGTGATGCATTTGTATGTATTGATGCATGTGTGTGTGTGTGTGCTGATGTATGTGTGTGTGGAGCATGCATGGGTGTGTGGTGATGAATGTATGTGTGGTGATGCATGTGTGTGTGGTGTGTGCATGTGTGTGTGTGGTGATGCATGTGTGTGTGGAACATGCATGTGTGTGTGGAACATGCATGTGTGTGTGGTGATGCATGTGTGTGGTGATGAATGTATGTGTGGTGATACATGTGTGTGTGGTGATGCATGTGTGTGTGGTGATACGTGTGTGTGGTATGTGCATGTATGTGTGGAGCATACATGTGTGTGGTGATGCATGTGTGTGTGTACTGATGCATGTGTGTGTGGAGCATGCGTGTGTGTGGTATGTGCATGTATGTGTGTGGTGCATGTGTGTGCATGTGCACTCATCGGTTGGCAAGGCTGATATCTGATATTCTGTATGGCTCTTTACCCCTAAGGTCTCTCACTGAACTAAATATGGATTCAGCAAGCTAATGAGAATCCTCCTGTCTCCACCTCCCCAGTACCTAGGTTACAGACTAGCACCACTCCAGTACTCTCTTATACTTGGGCCCTAAGATTCTGAGCGCCTCCTCAGCTCCCAGATTTCTTTTTGCATTAATGAGAGTTATGAGAGACATAACTCTCTCTTTGTTCTGCTTTACCACATGTCATGAAATCCTGGGCTTTAGATGTGGCTGGGCTTAGCCTAGGTTCATATCATCACATCCATGTACCTAAAGGCAGCACTGTCATTCCATGGGCTGCAGGCACTCACGTTCTCCTGAGTGCGAACGCCCTACACATCACAATTTCCAGAAAGTCTTTTAGTCCTGTCTGGGCTATTTGCCAACTCAAAATCCATCTGGACCATTGCTCAGAGCTGAGTCAGATTTCTGTTGTGTACCTAGGTCAATTACCCACTAATGTCTCCTTTCCTCTTAGAGAGGTTTCATTAAACCCACACTCACTGTTTGTAGATGAAGTTAACCCAAGGTCCACTAGATGGTGCCATTCCCACGTTTCTTCAATAATACCTCAAGGCTTGAGATCCTCTCTCCCACTGTTCTCAGTGCGTGAACAGCATTCAGGGCACACAGGGTCGCAACCTCTGGCTCTGCAGATTTCAGAGCAACCTCTCTGGAAAGTCAGTGCTGCCTGTACATAGCATGTTCAAAGCTATAGTCGACACGCATACAGAAACCTATAGTAAGAAACATCTCCATCATAATTCCAGTCGGACTGGAGATGGCTCAGTGGTGAATATTGCACTGGGCTCGTGCAGAGGACCCTGGTGGGGTCCCAGCACCCATATCAGGTGGCTCACAATTGCCTGTAACTCCAGCTCCAGGAGATCCACTCCCTCTTGCCTCCAAGAGCACCTACACTCAGAGGCACACACATACACACAATTGGATAAAACAACTCTTTAAAATTGTAATATGAAAACAGTTTAATAAAATCACAATTGGGGAAGGGAAACTAAATGTATATTGATATTTCTTACTCTATATTTCTCTGCTTTTCATTCTCAAAGACTTGCTGGAGAATCCCAAAAACAACCACAACTGCCCTCCCCCAACAGCTTCACACATCAGGGTAGAAAACCAGCAGTGCCAAGGGGCCCATGGAAATGTTTCCCTTAGATTGAGAAGTTAGGCTGAAATTCCCTGACACTATAAAGAAAGGGGCGTGTGCTGGTTCTGCTTCTGTATTAATTAGCACTGTGTTACTATCACAAAATGCCTGAGGCAATGAACTCCTCAAAGGTTAATCTAAAGGTTTAAGTACAAATTCAGGTCCCACAGTCTGGGCTTCAGGTGAGGGTTGTACACCATAACAATAGCATGTGCCAGAGACTGATCACAGCACAAGGAGGGAGATTGTAGACAGAAGTCTCTGTCCCACCTGGTTCCGCAACCATTCAGTTCCAAATAAACACACAGAGGCTTGTATTAATTACAAACTGTTTGGCCTATGGTTCAGGCTTATCATTAACAAGCTCTTACAACTTAATTCAACCCATTTCTATTAATCTATGTTTTGCCACGTAGCTTTGTGGTGTTACTTGTATTCCATTACATCTTGCTCCTCCAGCAGAGCTCAGCATCTCCTCTGACTCTGCCTTCTTCTTGTCTCTCTGCTTGGATTCCATACCTGCCTCTATTCTACCTTGCCATAGGCCAGAGCAGCTTTTTTATTAACCAATGGTAGCAACACATATTCACAGAATACAGAAAGACCATCCCACAGCAGGGAAACAGACATGGTTCTATCGTCCCCTCAAGGTCACCCCCAGAGATCTGAAGATCTTCACACATTATTGTCTCTTCAAAACCCATAGCATCTTCCAATCGTGAGACACCAGGTACCAAATTCTTAAGGCATGGACCTTTAGGGAACATGCAATACCTTCATTACAGCTGCCACTTTCTGTGAGAGTACAGAAAGTTGAACTTGCTTGGACTACACCTTCATCCTGGGTAAAATGATAATGATAGGGCTGCCTGATGGGCAGGGGTTTTAAGAGTTAACAATACAAGCAATACTCAAAATAGTGCCTGGGATCGAACTCAGGTCTGGTCTTCATGCTTTTACAGTAAGCACTCTACAAACAGGGCTATCTCCCCAGCTCTAATCATATTTTTTTTTGCAGTGTTGGGGATTGAAACCAAGGTCTTGTGCATACTAATATAATCCTTTCTGTAAAATATGTGTGTCCACACACGCTCACAAATGTGTTGAAAGGGCCCTCATGTGGTTCAGGCTGGGCTCAGACTCACTGTATAACTGGGGCTGACCTTGATCCTGCCATATCCACCTCCTAAGTGCTGGGATTAAGGCATGAATCATCCCAGATATATTTTGCCGTTAATGACAACTGACTTAGCAGATGGTGAAGCAGTTCTAGGCTAATCAGTTCTCCAACATCTAAGATCTTACTTGAGCCCAACAACCTTAATAGATAAGCACATTAGCATGTGTACCTATGGATAAACTGGAGTTCACATGAGTCATCTGGTCACACAGCTTTGGGGGACAGAATGTAAATTCCAACACAGGCTCCCTGACTACACAGCTGGGCTTTTAATCTATAGATTGTGTCTAAACTGCAGGTAACAGTCTCATTAGGCAGAGAAGGCAAATGGTTTGTCTTCCACCAACATGTTGCTAGATGATGCCTGATGCCTGCAACCAATTCTTCCCTGCTTTGGTAACCCTCCTACTCAGTGTCCTGCATTAGAATCCTCTCTTGTCTTTCAACCATAAAAATATGAAACTGTTTCCACATTGGAACTTGGCATCTTAGGACAAATTGCATCCATATTCCCAAGCCATGGCCACTCATATTTGGCTCCGGAATAAAACAACCCTTCTTCCCTTTGAGGGGAGATCTTTGCAGAGTTGAGAAGGTCAAGTGTAAGTGACCACAGCTGCTCTGTCCAGCTATAGTTCTGGTCTCATCAGGACTGAAGGAAAGAGATCTCTGGGTCCGGTTCCCAGCCTTATTCCTTCTACTTGAAGCCTGCTCTTCTTCCATGCTCTGCCCGTTCCTTGTGTTTTCTACTAATCCCCAGAGATGCAGTTTGCAAATGCTTAAAACTGAGAAATAAACTGAAAGCCGAACTTCAGGATAAGAAGGATAAAGGAAAGTAGGCAGGCAGGGACTTCTGGGAAATCAGGTGAAGGCAGCACTCAGCACGCAGAGACACACATTTCCATTGCTTACAGTGTTTCTCTTTGGAAGGGAAACCATCTTCTCCATCCTTTCTTCTAAGAAACGTAACCTTTGGGGTTTGAAGCATGTGGGCTTACAGGGCAGAGACTGAGTGTGAATATCCCATCCATCCCTCCCTGGGCTGTTGCCTAGTATGTAACTCCTTTCTAGATCCAGTTAGTCACTCAGAGCAACCTTCATGGCGCTGAAACTCTGGGTGAGCCAGACCTCTAGTCAGGGGCAATCTAGACCCATTCGACCCATGTATCAATTGTCATCTTTGCAAGGGAAGATGATGAAAATGTGCACAGTGAATAAAGAAGCAAGACAGGACTAGTCAAGGGAGATGAAAAGTGGTTGGAAGCCACACCACAAAGTTGTCCTTTAAAGGGAGTTGGCAGTTTTACCCAAAATCATTCTCTGTGGTAGAAGAAAGTGACATTAGTGACTGAGATCATTAATTTCAACTGACAACCTAATACAATCTGGAATCACCTGGGAAGAGAATCTTCATGAAGGACTGTCAGAACCAGGTTGGCCTGTGGGCGTGTCTGTGGGGATTGCCTTTACTGCCTTAATTATGGCAAAACCCATTTGGAGAGTGGGCAGCACCATTCTCTGGGTCTGGGCCCTAGACTGCTCCAGAGTAGAGAATATGAGCTGAGCAATAGTATACTTGTGATCCTTTCTCTCTGCTCTTGACTGTGGGTGCCATGTGACCAGCTGCTTCAAGTTCCTGCTGCCTTGATGTCCCTGAAATGGAAAGCTATAACAAACCCTTCTTTCATTAAGTTGCTTTCTCCCCCCACCCCCAGCAAAAGGTGTTTTATTGCAGCAACAAAGAAGAAACTAGAATATTGAGCCCTTATTCTGACCTCATACTTGATTGACAAGGACAGCTCCAGCGGGTAAGTGCTGTGAGAACAGCCAACAGCACAGACACACGTGTGGCTGCAGAAGATGCTCGTCTCTTACTCTAATTCTCTTTGACAAGACCCATTTGTTCAAGACCACGTGAGTGTTCTATGAGCAAGGGGAAGAGCAAAGCACGGTCCCCAACCAAAGGGCTTCAGATTAGACAACACAACACCAGCTCTTCTTATTCAAAAAGCGGTTAAATGTTTCAGTGTGTGACTGTGTACTGAGAGTCTCTAAGACGTTTCTCTGTTGAGTCTGTGTCCCACTTATTTGCCTATAGAGCACTCCTTGAATTCTTGCAGAGCCATCTTATCAGAGCACTAATCCATGAGAAGTCATGTGTCTCGTCTTGATGGATTGACCAAATATGTGAGCCCCCAACCCTCTGTCACATCAGGAAGACTTACAGGAATCCAGTCACACAGCAGTGGTAGAACCTGTGACAGCAATGACAGAGATGGCCTTTTATAGTTACATGGCATGGTCTCTTTCTCTCTGCCACTATCATCTCTTGATATTTTCCATTCATATTTCTTTTGTTTCTTTTCAACTGTGTGTGTGTGTGTGTGTGTGTGTGTGTGTGTGCGCGCACGCGCGCGCACATGTGTAAGCATGTTTGCAGGTGTGGGGGTGGGTGCACATGCATTGTGAATATGTGTACATGTGGATGGAGGGCCCAGGTTGTCAGGACTCATTATTCATCATCCTCAATCTTTCTTCCACCTTATTCACTAAGACAGGGCCTCTAAATCAAACCTGGAGCTCACCAATATGGTTTGTCTCACCAACCAGCAAGATCTAGCTAGGAATCCATCTTTGCCTTCTGAGAATGGAATTCTAGGTAGGCCTCCATGCCCACCCAGCATTTACTGGCTTCTTGAGATCTGAACTCTGGTCCTTATGCTTGGGGGCAAGTGCTTTAAGCTCTGAGACATCTCTCCATCCCTCTCCTTTTGGTTCTCTGAGTCATGTGGTGCAGTTATCAGTCATCATGTACTTTCAAAGAGTCAACTAGGACATGTGACTCCCCATTAAGCCACTGCCCACAGTCTTCACCAGAATGATGATGCTTGGGGTAGGTCCTTGCTGTCTTGACTGCACCCTTTATCCCACCCCTTCCCCCCTTTTATCCTATGCCACATGATTTCCCCCTTCATACAATTATCCTATTCTGCCACAAGGAACTCTGGACTTTGTATCTCAGTCTGTACCACTCTGTCCCCACAGTATATGACTGATCTGTCATTTTCCTTCAGGTCCTCTGTTCCAATGTCATCTTGGAAATTATTTTTCATGATCCAATTTCTACTATGACTATTTTTTCAAATGCAATGGTATCTGAAATTACTTTTTGATCATTTGCCATCTTTCTGTCTTATAAAGGCCTTGACTCTATTATTTATCATTGGAATCTTGGGGCCTAGGACAATTGACAGCACACAGTAGATATCCAATAAATGCTTACTGAATAAGTGGATGAATGCTGTGGTGAGTCTTTGCCTTTCATGATCCGCAGAATCCGGTCACCTTGCCTGAGCTGGCTGTGGCTTCTGAAGCTTATATGAAGTACAAGTATGTGTGTTGACACAGAGGGTTATTTTAGTAATCATTTATTGTGTATACTAATATGTAAGGTTATCTTAATAGTCATCTATTGTGTATGTAAATATGCAGGGCTACTATACAACCATTTATTGGGTGTGAAACAATTAAGTAAAAAAGGGTGTGTGAAGTTCTGGAAAATACCAAAATATTTCTCTTCTCAACAATGATAGTGTTTATTATTTTTATGATAACTAATTCCAAAAGTTACCCCAAACTGTTACTTTATACATAAATCAAGAAGGGCATGGCTGACAGAAAGCACACTGTTTCTCGTCATCAGGTAAGGTTCACTCTGGAAAGTCACTTCTTGGCCTTCAGCCTAGATTTGGGGTTTGTTTATTTGTTTTGGGGGTTTTTTTTGTAAACTGAACTAGCTGCATCTATGATCCACGATTGCCCTTCATACCCTGATCACCAGAGGCAAAGGTTTGTGACCAAAGCAATGACTGCCACTCCTGGGAACGCACTGTGAGTTTCTGATCTCCCGGGAAGAACGTCCCAGTCACAGCAGGTGCACAGCATAAGCCGAGGGGCAGGTGTGTAATCTAACATGGAATGCACTTTTCTAGGAATCACTGAGCACCCAGCACTGGTAGTTTTGACTGAAGAGAGGCTTTGTCAGTCTAACTGATAAGCTAGACAGTGACATACAAAAACACAGTATGCAAGGGAATAAGGATGTGGGTCTGAGGGGGGACATAGAGGAGGTCAGAGAGGAATCAAAGCACCCACCGGGGCTGGGGGAGCAGTGGTGTAAATAGGATGCCAGGAATATTTGAAGGAGATGGTAATGGAGTGAAGGTTAATAACAGATGAGGAAGAAGGGAAAGAGGGAGCCACAGAGGTGTGGGGGAGAAGAGCATTCTGAACAGAGGAGAGCAAGAGTAACAAAGTCCATGAGACAGAGCTCAGGTCTGTATGTTCAGTGAACAGAGAAGCCCCATGGGGACTGTGGTGAAGTGAGCTGGGGAGGGAAGAAGAAGAAGGGTGGAGGAGAGAGGGTGAGCCTGCCTTCTGCTCCGGAGTGCCAGGTTTTAGAGAATACAAGTGAAAACTGTGTTTGCAGAACTGGTTTGTCGTGGTCTCTTTGTGTGTGTGTGTGTGTGTGTGTGTGTGTGTGTGTGTGTGTGTGTGTGTGTATGCAGATGTGTGTATGTATATGTGTATTTGTGTTTGTCTGTGTGTATATGTATTGTGTGAGTATATGTGTGTATATATGTATGTATGTATGTGTACTTGTGTGTGTTTGTTTGTGGGGGTAATGTGTTTATGCATTTGTATGTATGTGTATGCATATGTATATGTATATCTGTACATATGTGTATATATTTGTATGTGTTTGTGTATATGTGGTATGGATATATGTGTGTTTATGCATTTATGTATATGTACATATACATTTGTATATGTGTATATGTGTGTATATTCATGCCATCATGTGTGTATTGTGTGTTAGTGGCTAGTGGCTAGGTGTGATGGGGGGGTGTTCATATGTGTGTATGTTTGTGTACATTGTGCATGTAGAAGCCAGAGGTCAACTTCAGATGCCATTGTTCAGGTGACATCCACTCTGGTTTTTGGATTTTAGGATTTTTTGTTTGAGGCAGGTCTCTGCCTGGCCTGGAATTCACAGATTAGGCAGGGCTGCCTACTCAGCAAGCCTCAGAGGCCCAGGGGTTTCCAGCTCCCTGCACTGAAACTACAAGCTCTGCCTCCACACCCAGACTTTAAAAAATGGGTCTTAGAGATTGAATTCAGATCCTCATGCTTGCACAGCAAACACTGTGGTGACTGAGACAGTTCTTCAGCCCTAACATGGACAGGCTCATCACAGTGACAGAAGTGTCCTGACACTGACTTATGGTGACAGAGGCTTGCAGCCCAGCACCTAGACCAATGAGAGAATGAAACTGTGGTATCATATGAATGTTAGAAGTGCTACGGATAAAAACAGGTGTCAGGATATATAGTCTGTGGCTCTGTAGCATCTCCTGTAGCCAGAAGACAGTCAGAGCTGAAGATTAGGAGGAGAGATGGCCTAAAGTAGCAATAGCAATGTAAAGACAGAGTTCCTGAATCAGACAGGACTCAGGCCAAAGTCAGTCCTGGTGAGGAAATGTGACCCCAAAGGGACAGGGCTGTGTGCACAGGTGTTGCTGAAACCCTTGAACTTTGAGAGTCCAGAGACAAGCCTGGATGGTGGGTTCACAGAGGTGACACATTCCTCCTCATGTGACGGCCTTGAAGAAACCTGTATGCAACCGGAGCTGGATAAGACAATGGTGGCTTTCCCTGGCTCAGGCTTCGCTCCTTCCAAGTATCAGACCCGTAGCTGGAGTCACCCATCATGGCCACTGAAAGGGGAAAATGAAGTATGTGATCAGACATGGGAGGGATGCCGTGTCAATGTTGCTGTAAACTGAGGCTACGTATATGGTCAAGTCCCTAGAGAGTATGCTGGAGAAAGAATCCTGGTCCTGAACCAAGAGTGGGTGAGGGAGGTCTTACTGACATGGGACATTCTTCTTCAGCAAGAATTAAGATCCTGACAAAGGACCCAGGGCAATTGTTCTTACATATTCTCATAGAAGCTTAGAGAAATGGCCAGCATTAAGTGAAGTAACTATATCAGAGTTAGATATCAGACCTAGAAAACTGGATCATGGAGTCAAGGAGCTTAAAAAGTGGTTACCCCAGACTGTTTCTAGTATTGGAATAGGGCTCAGAAAACCAGCCTACTGGGTATATTCCTCAGAAAAACTCATAGAAAGTTCTGGTGGGTGAAAAATGAGCCACTGAGGGTCACCAGCATCATGCACAGGTCATGGGTGTCTCTGTGGCCGATTCGGCCACTGGCCGAAACATTGGCATGACTGGGTTTTCTAGAAGCAGTGGGAGCTGAAAAGTTAGCCAAGTCTGGCCGCCAGGTGGCAGCATGCGACTGTGGAAAATAGAGCTGACCTAATTACCCAGTCAGCTGAGAGCTCGGGTACCTTACCAGGCCACAGTGTTCTAACTGCAGTAACACATGGTATCTGAGCAGCAACATAATTGAGCATCCCAGTGGGAATCCACACTTCCTTCCCAATTCCCAGATGTAAGCCTTCTCAGGCCCCCAGAAATCCCTATTAGCATCTTCTTGCATACCAAGAACTGGGTAAAGATTATTCAGGTCCTCCAAGAGTTGGAAGGTGCAGATGAATTGATGCAGATATCCAGAGACCCGAAGGGCTACTGTGGCTCTCCTATTTGGAGTGAACGTTTAAGGATAAATTTGAATTTTGTCTCCGATTTCTCTCTAGTGCCTCCCTTCATTCTACAGACCAACAGGTGCTCCTGCCCTGCTGTCCCAATGTATTAATAGAAAGGACATGATTGGCCAAGTCAAAACCTTCCCATAGACTCCTCAACTTAGTGGGCAAGACACAGCACAGCAAGGAAGGCCCCTGGCAGCCACTCACTGCCCCTTGCACAGCCACCAATGTACTTAACTAACACAGACTCCAGCTGAAGGCAATGGCAGCGTTTATGCAGCTTCCAAGGTAGGGAGTTCAGTCTCCATCGCAGAATCCACCTGAAGGAATGGACATCAAGAGAGGAGTAAGAGGGTCCAGACGGTGTGGAGAGTAGCAAAAAATGTCACTGCATTGCCTGGCTGTCTTGGTATCATGTCTCTTTGCTGTGATAAAATACCCTGGGAAAAGTAACTTGGGGAGAAAGGGTTTATCTTTGCTCACGGTTCCATGTCACAGCCCGTTACTGGGAAGGATCAAGAAGGCACTAGCTTGAAGTGGTTAAGGGGGTCCCAGTGGGGAATAATACGATTTTTTTAACCTTTGCATTCATAATCCATCTACCTGAAACAGACAACACAATTTAAACATTTTAAGCTTTGGGGATAACCATATCAGCTCCATCATACTGCAAAGCCATTCAGTTTAATAAATAAATAAGCTAAGGCATCATTATCTCTGTGATGAAGAGAGAAAAGAACATACTGTAAACACCATTCAGAGCCAAACACTTCATAAGTTGCTTGCTAGAGGTGAAGTTAGAGGCTTGACACTTCCTGTTCCTGTTCTCTGGCCAATGAGGTCTGTCCCCTTGACATCTGCTCTTTATGTCTGTCTTCATTCAACAGAGTCTGCCATTGTCTCTAGGAGTCATCTCTCCTCTCTCCCTTCCAGTAGTGGGGGGTCCCTGGTCTTGTGACCATACAAGATGAGGTGATATTTCTTACCTTCTTTTTAGCTACCAAAGGCACCTAAACAAGATTAAAAGTGATGTGCAAATTTCCAAGCCTGTCCCTGGAGAAGACAGGGATCTATTTCCATAGATGCAATGTGCTTTCACTAGGCTAGAAGTGAGGACAGTGATGTCCCTGGGAGCCTGCTGAGGACTCAGAACAATGCTGTCAGTCACTCAACACTGCCTCTAACTCCACATGCAGTCAGAAGAAGCTTTTCTGTTACCTAAACCACAATGCTGGAGACTTTTGTCCCTAAGTAAGACATTCTGCCCAACCCCAGAGTTCAGCAAAATACAAACCTTGGTCTTCTTTGGGCATTGTGTATACGTGTGTGTGCGCGCGCGCGCGCATGTGCGCGCACGTGCGCTTGTTTGCATGTGTGGTGCACATGTATGCATGGTTCATGTGAGAACTGCATGTTTGTGGAAGTAGGAGGTTCATGCCAAGTGTCTCCCTCAATTGCTCTACACTTTATGTATTTAAGGATAAGTCTCTCACTGGAACCCAGGGCTCACCAATTTCACTAGTTTAGCTAAATCAGCTTGCTTTGGAGAGCCTCTGTCTCTACTTCCCCAGACCTGGGATTACAGACATTTAGAGATTATGTAAGTGCTGGGGGTCCAAATTCCAGCACTCACACGAATGTCTTCCCCCATTGAGCTGGGTCCTCAGCCCAGAGCCTCACTTTAAGCCTCATTTAGAGTGTGATGTCTCCCGGAAGACAACATTAGAAAGAAACAGGACCGTAGCAGTAGACACGGAGTAGAAACAGGAAGAGTAGCAGTAGACACAGAGGGGGGTCTCTCCATAGATTTCAAAAGGCCTGACATATGAAAATAATCATGTTTGCCCCCACATACAAGATAGCAATAAAGGGGGACAGGTTTGCAGGACTGCAAATAGGAACAAATTTTAACACCACTGAAGGAAGAGATTTCTCACCCATAATACATATAATGGGTTTCTTGCCATGAGAGGGCAGTCGTGAGTTTCTTGAGATGAGGGTATGCAGCAAAACTATGCAGGGAAGATAGCCCAATTCTCTTTCCTAGGGATACCTATGTTTCTTGCCACCTACAAACCAAGTCTTCCTTTGTAAAATGGAGTTGTTTTCATATTTATTTAGTGTGATGATAAACAATGGGAGAGAAAATGCATAGGAAAGTCTTCCAGAAGAGATTCTAGCTGATCCTATTTGGCACGGTATTGAAGAGGACTTTTTTTTTTTTTTTTTTTTTTTTTAATCTGGGGAAGAGGATAGGTACGTCTAACATCTCTGCAGGCCTGTGACTCCGGATCCCCACTCCACACAAGCCAGATGTCTCGTGGGGAAACTCTGCTCACTCCGCACTTGCTATTCTACACCTGCAGGACAGTGCGGAACTCTCTGGCATCCTCCTTCAATGTAGATGCTGAGATCTGCCAAGCCTGTCTCCCCAGGAAGGTTCACTCAGTCCAAGTCGTGGAGAGAGGGGTGGGGACTCTAAAATGCCAATGCAATCTGATGGAGAAGAATGACTCACATCTGAAGGGTGAGGGGGACCAGGGCACCTACTGACATATAGAGCATTCCTTTCCACCCTCCAGGTTCAGATTCTTTCAACTAAAATCTTCACTGTAAGATAACCCACTTCTTGTACAACTTGTAGAAGCCTAAAGCTACTCAAGTCTTAGGGTGTAGAAGCCAGGACATGCCTGGGGAAATCTGGATGCACAGTGTTACATTAGACAGAGGCAGTACAGTCTTCCGAGCAGAAATAATAATTTTCCACTATAGGAACAGAGCCATAAATGCATGTGTCAGGGCCTTTCTTGGTGTAAATTATTTCTTTAAAATAATGGGCTTTGTTATGACGTCTTCTATGTATAGACACTGAGTCTTATTCCCCATCTCTTCACTCTCCTATCCATCCCCCCTCTAAAAACACCCTTTCCCCAAACAACCCCCTTTCTATTTTTAAGTCTTTAAAATCTAAAGCCCCATTCTGAAAGAAAACATGCAATGTTTTGTCTTTCTGAGAACAGCTTATTTTAATACAATCATTCCATTTCCATCCATTTCCCTGAAAGTGACCCGATTCCACACTTCTTTATAGCCAATGATACTGGGTGTATTGCCTTCATTACTTTTCTAGATACTGTGACAAAAAGCAACTTAAAGGGTTTATTTTAGCTTAGAGTTCAAAGTAAGATGGACAGCCATGAAGAAAAGCCTAGTATCAAGAGCCTAAGATAGTGGTCACATTCTCAGTGAACCCACAGTACTACACGGAGAGCTTCGAATCCCTCATGTTTGGGTCTCATTCTTTTTAACTCAGTCCAGGATGCCATCCTATAGAGTGATACTGACCACGTTTAGGGTAGTTCTCCCATCTCTATTGACCTGGCCCAGAAACTCCCTCCCAGACATATCCAGCTTTGTCTCCTTGGTAATTCTAGATCCTGTCAAGTTGTCAATTGATACAGCCCATCACAAGTCTATACCTTGTAAATCTGAAAGGCAGACACATTACTTTAAAGCTATACTCTTTCACCCCTTGGTCCCATAGGCTCATTTCCTTTAACCATTGGTCTGTGAATGAGCTCCTATTAAGGCTGTTAAGTTCTACCTGTTCTATCTGGCATGTGAACAGGAGGCAATTCACAGGCAGTCAAGAGAAGACCCCTGTTGGGCACTCAGAGTGGTGGTTACACCTCAACCGATCGTCACATCCACCCTGCCTCATGCAGTTGGGTAGATTTTGCAAAGCCACTTTCTGGACATTACAGATGCTCCCTCACAAATGGTCACCAGTGGGTTTTGATTTGGGTTTAAAAGAACTGAATAAGAGAAAATATTAAAATGCTTACTCTTTGTCTGGCATTTTATCCAGTGGCCTCTTATTTGAGGGAAAAGGTTTTGATTAGTGTGTTCACAGTGTAGTCACAGAACGCGATCTCTTCATGTTACATAGTAAAGGGAGGGGAATATATCAGATAAATATCACATTTGCCAAGGTCTGTAGAGTCACCACTATTGATGTGAAGCTTGGACTTTCTTCCCTAATTATGTGACCTGTATTTTGACAGATTAAGGAACCAGGTCTCTGCGTTACTACTTTACATCCCCTTCTCCTGTTTTTATGTTATTAAGCCATGTCTACTGTATGTGCATGACATTCAGCCCCACCAAGATGGTACAAATTGCATCACTATCTTTGGTCATCACAGTCAAAGTGTCTTGACTTAAGGTCCTGGAGTTTTAGAACTTTGTAGGTGGGCGGATAATGATGACTCTTCTCTTCTTCTCCTTCTCCTTTCCTTCTCTTTTCCTCCTTCTCTCTCCATTTTTCTCCTCTTCTTCCTCCTCCCCCTCTTCCCTCCTCCCCCTATTTCCCTTCCCCTCCTCCCTTCCTCTTTCCCTTCCTTCTTCCTCCTCCCCCTCTTTTCCCTCCTCTTATTCTCCCTCTTCCCTCCTGCTCTTACTCATCTCCCCTCTCCATCTTCCCCTTCCTCTCCTCTTTCCCTCTTCTCTTGTCCTTCTCTCCCTTTTCCTTCTCATTCCCTCCTCCTCCTCTTCCTTCTCCTCCTCCTCCTCCTCCACTCTTTATTTTCCTGTGGATGGAATTCAGTACAAGTAGGATCAATCAGACATAGTTGTAAGATCCAAGAAATCTTTGATGAGTCTCTGGAGATGACACACTGTCAGCATAACACCCACTCCAAACAGGGTGCTGAGGGTACCAGGATTCAGGACACACTTCTACCAATGTAATCATGGTTTATGAGAGCCCTGCTGTGTCACAGAGCTGTGGTTTCAGATAAGCCAGTACAGACACATTTCTGTCTTGGGAATGCAGGCAATTATAACCACAATACCAAAAGATGCCTTTCAAACCAGCAACATTGTTAGTATAATCATTTAGTAAACAAAAGGAACTCTTCAAAGTCCCAGGCTTTCATAACCGGATATTATTAAATATGAATCCCAAAAGGACAAGTTCATAGAAGAACGAACAAAGTATCCTATTAAAAATAGTAATTTGCTGACAGATTCAGCACACAGATGATGCACAGTCTGCAAGCCAATCTGCCTTTGTTGTTAGTGAGCTCTTCAGTGAAAAGTTTAGAAATATTCTTTTCATAACTTTGAAAATATTAAAACAGCTCATCCATTTCTTTTATTACTCCAAAATAAAAGTGGCTCCATCCAAATTCCTTTTAATTCCTGTAAAGCTGTACTTGGGATCCCAGCAAGAGTCACGGAGTGAAGTCTTCTTCAAGTTCCTATCTTCCCCAAGGAAAGAGTTCAGCTGAGAGGCACAGGAAGTCAAGGAAGTTTATTAGCAAAACAAAGCAGATACCCCAAAAAGAAATCAGAGTGGGCTGCCCTAAGGGAGGGGGTGGCAACACAGTGGGTTGTGCACTATGGATTATTATGGCCAAGGTGGTGGCATATTCCTGAGGGTAAAGTGAGCCTTTCCTCTCCCATATCATGGAGGACTACATCTCCCTCTTAGGGTTACTTCTTCCCATGACCATCTAGAAAAGCACACAAGGAATGAAGGTCAAAATCATGATGTAAATGACTTGATAATGAAGCTAAGATCTTTTGAGGGTATAGACCCTTTATTAGTGGGTACGTAGGAATTGGGAAGGTGTTCTAGTGTATGAGTCCCTGATACAGCAAACAGAACTCAACTTTGGCCTCAAGAATGTTTAACCACTGTCTTAGGGTTTCTATTGCTGTGAAGAGACACCATAACCATGGCAACTCTTATAAAGACCAACATTTAATTGGGATGGCTCGCTTACAGTTTCAGAGGTCATCAAGGTGACTCATAAAGAACAACATTTAATCTGGATGACTTGCTTACAGTTTCAGAGGTCATCATGGTGGGGAACATGGTGGCATGCAGGCAGATGTAGTGCTGGAGCTGAGAAGCCCTACATCTGAACTCAGAGGCAACAGGAAGTCAACTGACTGTCACACTGAGAGAAGCTTGAGAAATGGACCTCAAAGCCTGCCCCCACAGTGACACACTTCCTCCAACAAGGCCACACCTCCTAATAGTGCCACTTTCTTTGGGGGCCATTTTCTTTCAAACCACCACAAGCACAAAAGGGCATTTGACTCTAAGGAGACACAGCTTCAAGCTCTATCTGTTGTTTCCTTGGTCCTACTTTACTCCTTGCCTACCCAGGACTCACAGCTACCAAGATGAGGATGCAGGGCTTGGGAGAAGGCTCAGTGAGTAAAAGTACTTGTCACACAAACATTAGGTCCTGGGTTGAATCACCAGAACCTACGTGAGAGTCAGACAAAATGACAACGCAAGCGTCTGTCATCCTTGCACTCCTGCTGGAAGAGAAGAGAGAGCTAGGAGAATGAGAATGAGCCTGGTGCACACCGTAAAAACCAGTACTGTCTCAAAACAGGTTGGAAGGCAAGGATCTACAGTGATGCTGTCCTCTGACCTTCACATACAGGATGTGGAACACACATGCCTGCATTCACATGCATGAACTCTCTCATAACACTTATATGAATGTACATACAATGCACACACACACATATACACATGCCCACATTCCTACATATGAATAAATAAATACACACACACATACACACACACACACACACACACACACACACACACACACACACACACACATATACACAAAAAAGCAGGTTCAGCTCATGCTCACATCCGTAAATCCAAAACCTATGTAGATGGCCAGTCTCTCTTGTCAGACACAGCTTTGTAACCTCTGCCCTCTGCACTCTCCCTCCTCTGTTGCTACCCAAATCCCCTTTTTATTCACCCCCCAGAACCTTCACTTCTCTTCTTTGACTGATGTTGGGTACCTGAAAACCGCCAGATGTCCATGCAGTTTGCCAGAGACACTTTATAAACTTCGTATGTTGTGTGTGCAGGTCATGAGCAGATAAGCTACAATGTCATCCTGGAGTTCCCAGGGAAATATGGAATCCAGTGATGGGGTTACTATCCCAGTAAAGGAAGGCTGGGATCAGGTAATCTGTCCTCTCTTTGGCAGAGAGCTAGAAGGGGTGCAGTCCCAACATAAGGATCAGTCCCTTGTCCAGAGCAACTGAAGTTGAGAGAACCAGGTCCTTCCTGGGAGTCAAGGTTCTGGGATGTAGCATCTATATTTAGTTGTTTAATTGTGTGTTCCATTCTCCTCTTCTAGGATCTCCCCCAACCCAACATAAAATGATCAGACAAAGGGGCCTTGTACTGACATTTTTCAGATTGCATAAAACTCTGTATTTTACAATAAGATCGGGTTGACCTTAATTTCACTCCACACAGAAACTAACCCAAGGACAACAGTATAAAAATTAAAGGAAATCTGCACACAGGAATAGATCAGCTAACCAGGTCCAATTCACAGCTTCTAATTTGACAATCACTGTCCCTAAAAGCTATAAAGGTCTGAACACAAGGGACCTTCATCCATTTGCCCATGTTCCAGGAAGAGACACAGTTGGAGGATGGGGTTAAAATTTAAATTCCCATTCTAGGATCAGACCTCTTCGTCTCTCAGCTTGTGTTTCTAACCAACCTGTATTACAAAGGAAGAGAGACTGGATTGTGTATATGAGTGTGTGTGTGTGTGTGTGTGTGTGTGTGTGTGTGTGTGTGTGTGTGTGTGTGTGTGATCTTGTCTTGTCTTGTTAAGGGACTAAGGTATGGTTTTGGCTGAGTCTTTAAAAATGCACTCCATAGCGTGAATCTAAGGGATAAATATTTTCCCCCAAAGAAAGACAGGACCTATACAAGGAAAGGAGGGACCCACAGTCTTCTCTAGCCATGGCCTTTAAGCAGGACATCTCTACCCCATAGAGTTCAGATTAAGCAGGCCCAATCACACACACCACTCTAGACAACCTATGAGGAGGGGACCAGGGCTAGAATGTAGCCCCAGGACTGGGTATCTTTAGATCTTGTGACTGTCATCAAAAACAAATCAATATCATGGACAAACTCCCTAGTATTAGAGAACAAGGCTTCATGGATTCCCCTTAATGTGCATGGTGGCTATAGCAATGTAGTGTATCAGATCTCTGACTCAGTGTGGAATGAGGGAGGGCTGAGTCCAACTGTCTGGGGTCTTGAAGGTTCAGGAAGGACTTGATCTCTTGCATCACTCCCACCCCTACCTAAATACCCAAGACTTCTACATGAGCAAATACAATGGTATATATTCATGAAGATATCATATTAAAGTTCATTATTTTATAAGCTAACTAAAAAGTTTACAAAACTCATAAGGTCCATATATAGTAAGAATGTTTTAAATAACCAAACACCGTATCACAGAAACAATAAAGGCCAGAAGAGTATGCAGCAATAGCTCTGAAATGTGAAGAGAAAAATGAGAAAAAAAATAACAGTTTACAGTCCTGAGAAGCTCAGTGAATCCAAGACAAAATAATTACAAAGAAAACCACACCTAAGAACATGAAGGTCTGGGAAGCAGAAAGGGACAGATTATTCTGAAAGCAGCAAGAAACAGTGATGCCATGCTGCCTTTATTGCTGATGAGAGCTAAGTCATCACCAGAAGCAAAAGAGACTGGAGACAAGGAACCAGCTCCCAAAGTGCTCAAAGGAAGAGAACTCTAAGCAGAACACCACATCCAATGAAAACAGCCATTGGGTAGAAGGCAAGAGAGGCATGTTTCAAGTTCAGTAGAATCTATGGTCATTCACAGCCAGCAGATCTACTCTTGGAGAAACTTAAAGCATCACGTTTAGATTGAGGAAAATGTTTGACAGGTTGACAGCCAGGACTCCAGAAACAAATGCAGAGCTCTATAAATTATAGAGATGGGTAAATGATAAAAAAATCACATCATTCCCTCAGCTGTTAGAGACATGTGGCAACTTAAGGAAGTGTCTAAGACTTGAGTGCTGCCCTCAGTGCTGTGTCCTAGGTATCAAGGAAACTGTCATGTTTTTAGTATTTTACAAGGACTGGTAAAGAAAAACATTAGGGAGATTACGTAGGTTTGAAATGCATATTGGATGACTACCAGAAATATGTTCATGGCAGACAGCCCGAGCAAATGGCAACAAAGAACAAAATTAGCTCAGCTTACAACCAATGGATCAGCAGGACATTAAGCAAAAATGGGCTGAATGTTCCCATTAAAGGTCAAAGATTATCAGACTGACTACAAAAAGTAAAAACCAATTAGACTGTGTCTATATCCAATGCCATTTAAAGACAAAGGTAATCTAAAATAAAAGGATGAAGTCTGGGAACCCCAACTGATACACATGCAATAAAAACACAAACCAGAGTTACTAAATGAACACAAATAAAACAGGATTTAAATCAAGGGATACAAGAAATAATTATAAATATTTCATCATGATAGAACTGCTGGCTTTTCGGGAAGATGAATTATAAATGCACGTGACTATTTTAAAAGCTTTAAAAACATACTGGGCAAAACTGACAGGCCTAAGAGAGAAATAGACCAATACACAACACCCATCAATAACTTGCATATGCCTTTCTGTGTAAACCACAGGGCAGCCAAATAAAAGCATCTGGAAGAATACAGGGCATGAGCACCATCACTGGTAGACCTCTGCACCCATCTACTGCAGGGTACAAATTCTTTTCAAATTCAAGACAGACTTCACCAAAAGTTTCAAAAATGGCCAGTGAGATGGCTCAGGGCATGAAGATGATTGCCACTAAGCCTGGTGACCTAGGTTCAATCCCTGGGTCACACCTGGTAGAAAGAGTGAAATGACCTTCTCAAGTCCTCATCTGACCTCCATCTTCATACCTCCCACACATACAAAATAAATAAATGCAATTTTTAAATTTTTAAGTTTCAAAAAATTTCTATATCAATGAATGTATACTCCGACCAGAATGGGATTGGATTAGAAATCAACAGCTCGCTGTATAAAAGGTCACTGTATCTGGGAAAACAGGGCAAAATAACCTAGGATTCCAAAGAAACTGTAGAGAAATGAAAACACATCTGTTTGAAATGTGGTGAAGATAGCCCAAACAGTGGTTAGTGAGAAGCACATTATCTGAATGTATTATACCAAAAGTAATCAATGGTATTAGCTCCAGCCTCAGAAACGATGGTAATGTAAACAAATTAAACCCAACACACACACACACACACACACACACACACACACACACACACACACACACACACGAACACAAAGGATCAGATATAAATGGAACAAAAAAA
>CABHPQ010156168.1:5529-24247 GCA_902168405.1 Peromyscus aztecus
GTGTGTGTGTGTGTGTGTGTGTGTGTGTGTGTGTGTGTGTGTGTGTGTGTGTGTTCACATGCCATGGGATGGCTGTGTGGGCCAGTGGATAACTTTCAGGAGTCAGCTTCCTACCTTCACCATTGAGCTTCAGCCTTGGGAGCAAGTGTCTTTCCCCACTGAGCCATTTCTTTGGTTACAAAGTGGCATTCTTGTGCAAGTATTTAATATATATAACATGATTCTAAGATAAAGCAATAGCACTAACAGTGCAAATAAACTAGAATATAATATGTTTAAGGATTTCAAGACTTAGCTATACCACTCTTGGGTATATACCCAAAGGATGCTCAATCATAACACAAGGACAGTTGCTCAACTGTGTTCATAGCAGCTTTATTCATAATAGCCAGAACCTGGAAACAACCTAGGTGTCCTTCACTAGAAGAATAGATAAAGAAAATATGGTGCATTTACACAATGGACTTTTACTCAGCTGTTAAAAACAATGACATCAGGAAATTTAAAGGCAAATGGATGGAACTAGAAAAAAATCATCCTGAGTAAGGTAAGCCAGACCCAGAAAGGCAAACATAGTTTGTATTTATAAGTGTGTGGCAGCCCACAAAGATTCCAGCTTGTGGTTTGTTTCCAGGTTTGATATTCAGAGTTTATGTTGCTATCTAAGGCTGCATAATAGGGTGCAAAGGCATGGTTACCAGTGTCTTATACTTCAAGGCCTAGTTACAAGATTCTTTGCTATGGGGCATAGTTAACAGGTGTTTTGAAAGGTCTACACATGTTGGTACTTTGTAATTTGATCTTGAAAGGGGGAGGTCTTTTGCCCCTCCCCTTGCTGATGTATAAGAAGCCTATCATGAATAAACTGAGAGGCTGAGTAACAAGGAAGGCCCAAGGGAGCTGCATGGAACTCCCTGGGAAGGGGAAATAGAAGGGATTTTGTGGGTGGACAGGGGACCGGTAGGTATGGAACATGAAGGATCAGGTTGGGAATGGATGGAGGGGGAGAGTACTGAAAGACATGACTGGAAGGGGGGTGCATTTTGGGGTCGGATAGAAACCTGGTGCAAGGGAAACTCCCAGGATTCTACAAGGTTGACTCTCACTAAGAATCCTGGCAATAGTGGATGTGTAGCCTGAACTGGTCATCTTCTGTGACCAGGCAAGACTTCCAGTGGAGGGGTTGGGAAGCCAACCAGCCACACAACCTTTAACCTACAGTCTGTCCTGCCTATGGGATGTGCTGGAGTAAGGGTGGCACAGAGATTGTGGGAGTGGCCAACCAATGACTGGTCCAGCTTGAGACTGCCTGGAGTGCTAGGACCCAGAGGCTGGATGATCCAGAGACCTAGGATAGAACCAAACACGACGGTACCCATTGGTCCCACCTGTCTGGTCTCTAGCATGCCCTCTGGACAGGGAGGCCTGGCCCAGGTCTGCTGACACATGCTCTGTTAGGATGGGTAACAAGCCCTTTGTCTCTGACTCGGGAGCCTGTGTCTTCTGTTAGCACCCAAAACTAACAGTACTTGGTAACCTGTAACAGGATATAATAAGAGATTCTGGTATCCACATTTAATTAATTTATAGACATTTTTATTTTATTGTTTTCCCCCTCATACCACCCACACAGTGTATCTGACAGTCTTCAATAACTATCTGGTTTTGTCAACCTATTTCCCATTAAAGCCACCAGTTTATTAAGGAGTTGCTGAATGAACAAGTTTAACATGACTATGTCTGTTCTAAAGGTTTTTAGTCTTTTGATTGGTGGATTTTTTTTTTAATATTTCTAAGCCTCATTTCAAACATTTTCTCACATATCTTTTTATGTATTTTTTCTTTAATAAAGATTAAGTTTGATACAAACATTTTAATTTTGAGTATAAAAATAGCACATTAAACCTACCTTGGTGATTTTAAGGGACCTGTCTTGAATTTTAGTAGTTTTGAGAACATTTTGCTATGCTTAGTGTAAATTGTACCTGAGTTCATTATTTTTAGTTTGGCATTGTTTTTCCCATTGGAGTCTTGGTGGCATCATTTGATCATTGTTATCCAAATAAAAATAATTAGTCTTACCATTTCTTCAACAATCCCAACTTAGAGCATTTTCACTCCGTTTTGCTACATTGTCACAGACTCTAAATTTGTATATTTTACGCTCTTGGAATATTACTGCTTTGCATCATCTGTACTCACTGATGTGCCATCATCACCATGTACTCACTACTTTCTGCATTTTCATGCTTCTGTCTGGAATTGTCTTCTGCCTTACTGAAAAATGGGCACCTCGTGTTTCTCCTTGTCTGGGTCAGCTGAGCTATTGAAGACTTGGTTTGTTTTAAAAGGTCTGTTTTGTATAAACTTTGAATTTTTTTGGGGGGTGTAAATTTTTAGGTTGCTAGTTACTTTCAGCACCGTAATGACATTAGTTGTGTGGCTTCCAGTGAAAAGTGGGTTGTTCTGCATATTGTTTTTCCTGTGAAGTGAGTGGATGTTTTTGTGTCTCTCATTTGTATATTCAGTATGACTAAGTGTTGCTTTCCTTTCAATACATCTGTCTCAAAATTGCAGAGCTGTTACATCTTGGCTTGCTGTGTGGCGTCAATTTGAAATAATTCTTGTCTGTTGCTTCTTCATATATTTCTTATGCCATATCCTTTCCCACTTCTTGGATCCTAATATATATGTATGTTGGATTATTCATCATACTCTGAACATCTCTTAGCATACCTCTGTTGCACCTTCCCCTCCCCCCCTTCATGCTTGGGAGTATAAATTTTCTGTTAGGAGAACCTGTGATATTTTAAGTGTTTTTCAAAATGAAACTATTGAATTATTAAAAAAACATTTTCTTTTTTAATTGAAAAATTCTACTCATACAATATATTCTAATATGATTTCCTCTTCCTTAACTCCTCCCAGACCCTTCCCATCTCCCCAACCACCCAACTCCATGCCCTTTCTTAGTCTTTCTCTTTATGAAGCAAACAAACAGGCAAACAACAACAATAATTGCCCAAACAAACCAGAATTTAAAAAAAAGCAAAGAAAAAACATAAGGAACACATATACTCAAACACACAATTAAATTCACATATTCTTATTTTCTATTCTAGAATTCTTTCTTTTGTTATCATATATTGATTGCAAAAACTAATAGGTTTCATTTTGACATTCTCATACATAAATATTATGTACTTGACTATTTTAATTTTTCCCTTTGATCTTCTCCAGTCCCCAGTTTGTTACTGATGGTCTCCTTATGCTGCTCCATATAGTTCTCCTCTAATTTCAAGTCTTGTTTTTAAAATAAGTTTAGATTGTACATATGAGAGAAAACAAGCAGCATTTGTTTTCATGGGCCTAGCCTGTGAAGCTCAATGAGATGATCTTCAGCCTTCCCAGATATCTTTCGTACAACCCCTCCAGTGACTCTCACTCTCAAATTGATAATATCTTTCTTTGATTATTATTGTTACACACATATATGTATATATATATATGCGCAAATATTTAAATACAACCTGCTGAGGCTAGTTTTGTCATTGTGTATATATGCTTTCAAGACTGCCCACTTTGTATTAGACAACTAATACAGGGGCTCATCCTTGGGAGAGGCCAATTCTCCATCTCCCAGCAGTCATTAATTGTCTATAGTTCATTGCCTAGGGCTGGAGCCCTGTGAAATTTTCCCTCTGTGTTAGCTTGTCTATTGATACTGGCATTGCTCCTGTTTTGTTTATGTAGCTATTTCTAGGAGAGCCTGTTCCATAGCCGACTTCCTGATATTCTATCTCTGACAATCTTTCTGTTCCCTCTTCTGTGATGTTCCCTGGTGTGGCAGGGTCCTGTGCTGTTGTTCCCTTTGGGGGAGGGGGCCAAGTAGGCATAGAGTCAATGACACAGACTCTGGGAGAATGTTGAAACAAGCAGCTGAGTTTATTCAGGAAGAGGCAAGCCTTATATACCCTCTACCCGACCCTGGGAGAAGGTCTGATGAATATGCATCTGCTGGTGTGATATGGCTGCCTCTCATTGTTCCAGATCATCTCCAGATTATGTTTCAGCTGCTGTTGCTAAGACCCTTAGGCAGACCCAGGTTGGCTCGCAGAAAGCATCTTTTTTTACTGTTTTGGGCCAGATATCTGGCCCTCAAGCCTGTTAGGGATGAGTCATCCCAACACCCTGTACCATACATTCAGGCCCTGTGATGCATTCATTGGTGCTTGGCTCCTGTAATCCATTTTCTATAGTGGCCTCTATTTGCTGTAAAGAGAAGCTTCTTCAATGAGGTGTGGTAGTTATACTTATCTGTGGGTATAAAGATAAGATTTAGAGTGCAGTAAGGAATTATGGAGGTATGTTAAAGTGGTAGTAGTTGATTCTTTCCTATAAATTCACTAGCCCTGGAAGTTGGCTAGGTTCTAATTCCAGGCATGGTTTCCCCAATGTTGAGTGGTCTTACATCCAATTAGACAGCTGTTGGTTACTACCAGTATATGTGTGCCACTAACTGCACCTTTTGAATGTTTTGCTATGCTGGTCAGTGCTGTGGTTCATAGGTGTGGCATCCAGGTAGGACTATGAATTATTTTCCTCCCTTCACAACTTGCATAGTATTTTCTGGTACCGTGGAAGCTGGACTGGTGGAAGGAGGCTTTCAGGTATCCAGCTTGAATCCCAGTTTTGTGTCCTAAGTGAGTGGTATCTTCATATTAGGGGCTTACCCTCAACTTCCAAGAAGCAGCCAAAGGCTACATCAATAGGGTATATTGTTTTGGGAGTCATTGTTTAATAATTAAATAGTATTTCTCATGCCTGGTATTGTAGTTTTTGTTAATCTGTGGTTCTTGTGGAGGACATTGTGAGCTCAAGCACATATTCCATATTCATCTGTTGGTGGTTACCTTGGATGATTCCATAACTCGAATATTTGGCTGCAACAAATGTATCAGTACTTCTGTTGGTATTCTGACTGTGATTCATTTGGATCTAGTCCTAGGAGTGTATACCAGTAGGTGGATCATATGGAAACTGATTCTAGTTATGTGAAAGAGTCTTGATGGTGATTTTCATAGTGGCCATGTTAGTTTATTCTCTCAATAATAGTTTATAAGGCTTCTTTATTTTTTGCTTACATCCTCACCAGCATTTGTTGTTGTCTTATTTCTTCTTTAAAAGGTTTTATTCTATTTAACTCCTTGTTGAACATTCTTCATGTATTTACTGATCATTTAAGCTTCATCTTTAATTTTCCTTTTATTTAATGAATGATTTGAGGAGCATTGCTGTTAGTAGTTCTTCTCTAAGGTTCTGGAAGAATTTAGTAGTGATTTTGTCTGGTCTGCAGTTTTTTTTTTAAGTTGAGAAACTCTTCCTTAGTGTTTCAGTTTCCCCGGTGTAAAGTATTTGTTGGAAACAGATACCTCCAACTTTCCCCAGTTTTAGTGGAAATATTTTAACTTTGTCCTTGTTTTCTCTCATGTTGGGTTTAAGTTTGCCACATATAGTTTTTATTGTCATGAAGTATGTTCCTCTCTTTCTATTTTTTTCAGAGCCTTTATCACTATACTGCTAGTTTTTTGTCATTTTGACACTAAAATTGGGTTTATTGCTAGAAATAACCTCAGCATTTTGGCTAAAGGAGCAGATAGTTTTACAGAGAGAGCATGTAAGGATAGATATAGCTTCTTAGTAAATTAACATTAACCATAAAATGAATAAAGAAAAAGATATATCAGACAATTACCTACTATGTGTCAAATGCTGAAATACTAAATACAAATATGAAGTTATGAAATGAAAACAGTGAGGTCCATAAAGATGAGATATAAACCTTTATCCCTTTTGTATAAACATAGAATGTTGCAACTGTTTATACAGTTTAAATGAATACAGATGAATAAATTAGATTAAATTGGAAACAGTATTTCACAGAGATTAATTAATTGTAAATTAAAATTGTAGATTACCTGCTTCTAGCCTATTAATTTACATCTTCAGTGCATGCGAGGGTTTATCATATTAAAAGAGTATTGATCACTTTACTTAGAAAACATATTAGTTCAGAACTGCAGATAATTGAGTTAAAATTCTAGCTACTATGTTTCATGCATTAATAATAAAGTGTTAACAAACAATGCTATATAATTGAACATATAAATTATAATTGTATATTGTTGAGATTAGAACATACTGGTTGTGATATTGAAAAGTAATTGATATCTAAATGTTTGAGTATAGTTAAAATTCATTCTAATATGTTCATTTTGTTACTTTATTTATTTATTTATTTATTTATTTATTTATTTATTTATTTATTTATTTATTATCTGTGTTTTGAGACAGGGTTTCTCTGTGTAGTTTTTGTGTCTGATCTGGAACTTGTTCTGTATACCGGGCTAGCCTCAAACTCTACCTGCCCTTGCATCCCGAATGCTGGGATTAAAGATGTGTACCACCACACTTAGCTTGTTACTTTTAATTTTTGAAATTACAATATAGGTACACATTTCCATCATCATTTACTTCTTCCAAACTCTCTCATACATCCTTACTTGCTCTCTTTCAAATCCATGGCCTCATTTTTCAATAGTTGTTGTTGCATGCATATTTGTATATGCAAATACATTCCTAAATATGTATGAACAACCTGCTCAGTCTATTTAATGTTACTTGTATGTTTTTCTTTTCAGGGCTGATCATTTGTTATTGTATAACCAATTGATGTGCTCTTCACTAGAAGCTAGTATTTCTTTTGCTCTCATTATTCCTTAATGCTTGTAATTCTTAGTGTATGTCTGAGGACTCATGCGCTTTTCCCTACCCACACTAGTATGTCTGTTGTTGTGGCCCTTATTCAGCTCATGTTAGGCAGCAATGCTGGTGAGACATCATGGGTGTAGCTTCTGACATTCACAGGAGACACAACGTCATAGTAACCTCCCTTTATGTATTTAAATAACTTATAAGGATCCATTATACTTAACTACAGGTTTTATAATCAACTATTTCCATTGTATTAATTCATTGAATGTAAGGTTTTTACTTATATATCCTATGTAAAATAATTAATTTTGAATGTTTATCTACTTCTATTAGTGGGGCAATAATATTGCCAAGCTTCATTTATTGAAACTTATTGTTTCTAGTGCTAATTACATAGATAAAATAATTTATATACTCTTTTAACTCTTTGTTTCAACATGCTATTTTTTGGAATTCACAGGTTGGTAGACTTCTTGATGAATTACCTAACTTGACTAATCGAAACGCCGCTTTCTTGTCAAGAACAGAAAGAGCTCCAGTAGTACCAGACACGGTAAGAAGGCTCCTATAATCAAATTTACTTGTAGTTTTAGAAATGGAGCAGGCTGTGCAACATAGAGACTTAGATAAGGACCTCGATAACTTGCTCTAATGTGTTTGACTAGCTTAATGCTCCTACATTTAGCAAAAGTACACATTGCTGTAAGAGACCATGTTACATGGATTTGTAGAGTCAGAGGACATTATTACCAGGTCATACATGACAGCTGAACTTAACGTGTTGAATTTGAAATAAAAAGTTCACTTTAGATTCAACTCAGTTTACTCATAATGCATTTTCCCTGTATAATTTAATTCCATTTTAAAATATAAGACTCACCAGTGATTCTTTAGTCCTGTTAGCTCATACTTCAAACTGTATTTATTTGAATTTTTCTAACAATTACCAACTTTACAAATAGCTTATGCTGGATAAATGGAAGAAGTACAGCAAAGTAAACTTAAAAATGAAGTTGACTATTTTATTCAGATTGAATTTATTAAAAAGTTCTCAAAATAACACAGTTAAAAAGTTAGATCTAGCCGGGCATTGGTGGCGCACGCCTTTAATCCCAGCACTCAGGAGGCAGAGCCAGGCGGATCTCTGTGAGTTCGAGGCCAGCCTGGTCTACCAAGTGAGCTCCAGGAAAGGCGCAAAGCTACACAGAGAAAACATAAAAAAAAAAAAAAAAAAAAAAAAAGAAAAAAGAAAAAAAAGTTAGATCAATTAATAGTGTTTCTATGGTCTGAATGCTTGTGTGTGTTTGAATCCATATGCTGACATCCAAGTCCCCAAAATGTTCACATTAGATGAGACTTACTGGGAGGTGATTAAGTCAAGGGCAGGAGCTTCTTGGCCCTTCCAGGATATTAAACCCAAGAGAAGCTGCCATTTGTGGGAGGCAAGCCATGTTACTTGCTGAACCTGTTTGTGCCTTGATATTGTCCTTTCCAGCCTCAGAACTGGGAGAAATAAATTTCTATAGCTTACAGTATTTTATTGCATTACAAACTAAGACAGGTGTTACAGTGTAACTATATATATGTATATATATATATATACACACACACATATATATATACATATATATAATTCAAATATTGTAGAAATCAGACCATCTTTAAAATATATTATTAATGACAAATTGGCAAAATAGGATCATCAACCAGCATTAAAAAATATAGGTAAATACCTGAGGCAGCTGAGATCAAACTGCTAAGTCAGAGATGGGTGAGTTAATTTAGAATCTTTTTAGTGACAAAGTAACAGGTTCAAGAACAGGGTGAATGACATTAAGGAAGAAGCAAGAACAATAATAATTACTGCAGTTGTGAATTTTTAGGAAATAATAGGAATTTGGTGAAATTCAGAAATGAATTTTTTTCAGGCATTGGCAATCTGAGATAGGATCAAAATTAACATCAGATTCTATGAATTTCTTATGTAATTATGGATTCAAAATATGGTCCTGTCCCTTTATGAAGAGCAATAAGAGGTCAATGGCTGCTGAGAGAGAGAATCAGTTGCCTCCAAGGGACAAACTCCCACAAAGGTTGTCTAATCCTAAGTGGTCAGCTCTGAACACATGCACATAAATGCAAAGCCTACCAAACTCAGACGGTTATATATTCATGTGTACGCATGCATACATATTAATAGACATGTAAAATAATAATTATAGAAGAGGTCATGAATTTGGGAGTGGAAGAAAGGAGTTGGAGAAGGTTAAGAGGTAGGAGAGATATAGATGCAGTGCTCATGTACAAAATTCTCAAAAATACTATTAAAAAAAGACAATTTAGGATTGCCTAGTGGCTTCTTGAGCTGTGGGTGATTTTCTGTAGTTGTTCGGTGAGTAAGCCTTCCCAATAGCTCATTTCCTCTTGTGGCGAGTTCCGGGGTTGAGCTGTTCTTCAGTGTTCATTGTCATATATACACGGGATCCACAGTGAAACCTGCCAAAAGGAATCTGCGACTGAAATGAAGACCCTGCTTCGAATGCCTTTAGAATTGTGTCATAATATCGTAGGCAGTAGGGACAAACCCGTGATATTCCTAAGGCACTGCAGGAGTGCGCATGTGCGCTTTGCTGTGCGGAGGAAGATGCTGAAGCTGAGGGTTACTTTCTCCTCACCACACTCATGTTGTTTGCCTTTCTTTGTGGATGGGACTTCTTTTTAGTATGGCCTTACATTTTTAAAATTTCTTTTATTTTTTAAAATTTAATATAATTATACCATTTCTCCCTTCCTATTCCTCCTTCCAAACCTTCCCATATCCCCCTTCTTGCTCTCTTTCAAAATCATGGCCTTCTTTTTCATTAATTGTTATATACATCTATGCATCTGTATAAGCATATGTATTCCTAAATATATAAATATAACCAACTTAGCTTGTATGTATGTTTTACATTGTTATTTATATATTTCTTTCTCTCTCTCTCTCTCTCTCTCTCTCTCTCTCTCTCTCTCTGTGTGTGTGTGTGTGTGTGTGTGTATGTGTGCATGTGCATGTACTCGTGTGTGCTACAGTGCATGTGGAGGTCAGAGAATAATTAGAGAGAATTAGTTCCTTCTTTCCATTCTGTGGGTTCTAGGGTACTGAACTCAGTTTTTCATGATGGTCCTCCTTTCCAGCCACTTAGAGTCATCTTTTCAGGTATCAAATACTTACTAGTAAGATATTGAACATAAAGGAAATTACTCTTTAGTCAAGAAAACATTGTTTTTAAAAACTGATTTCCATAAATGACAATACCTTGGGAATACATGCATATATAATGAAATATACAAATTAGTACTCTAAAAACAGATTTGAAATAACCTCTCACATGTCTGAAACAGTGGGATTCATCGTGCAATTTTCATTTCAAAATAAAAATACTAGAATTTACTCTCTCTGTATATACACACATACACATATATATGTAGGTATACACACATATACATATATGAAACAGGAGGATGTGTATTTTAAATTTTCAAGTATCTTTGGATAAACATACAAAAATCTCTCAGACTTTTGGTTTCAAATAAAAGATAACTAATATGCATGCATCTCTTTCTTGTATAGTCTCAGTGAAATACTTGCTGTTTTAAAAAAACACAAACATTAGTTTAATGCAATAAAAGGCAGCTATTAGGTAATGCAGAACTAGAATACAGAGATGACAGGACCATTTGTTGCAAAAAAATGTATAATTACCCCAAGGTGAGTGAAAATGTGAATTTTTAATATGAGGACCCCACTAATCCATGCCAGCAAACATGGGATTCAAGGCCTGTGCTCTTTGTACATTCTCATTCATTTTCAGATGAACATAAATAAAAAAATACACTTAAAGCTGCCACAGAGGAATGTAACTGGGCCATTCACAGAGAGATGGGAAACACACTGAGAACAGTGGTTGCTCCAACATGTTAGTAATGTTTAGAGCTTAGAGAAAATAGAGGGATGCATTAGGTGACTTCTGGGAGGAAATAATTTTGGATATAGAATTTTCCTTCTACTTGAAATTTCAATGAAGTGAACAAATAATATGATTTTCTGTAGCCAGATTTTTCTTTGGGCCACGAGCTCACAAACAATGACCCAGAGACTTATTATTAATTATGAAAGCTCAGCCTATAGCTTAGGCATATTTCTAACTAGCTCTTATAACTTAAATTACTCATTTCTATTTATCTACATGCTGACACGTGGCTTGTGGCATTTACCTCTCTTCCTGCATATCTTGCTCCCTGTGTGACCAGCTTGTGACTCCACCTTTCTGCAGGCAGAGTTTTCCTGTCCTGAACATCTGCTTTCAAATAACCAGCAGCTGATTCCCAAATAACTGACTCGGAGACTTAATATAAATTATAAATGCTTGTCTAATAGCTTGGCCTTGTTCCTACCTAACTCTTATATTTAAATTAACATATATTTCTTATGTATACTTTTCCAAAGTCTTGATGCCTTTTCGCAATTCAGCATGCCCATTTGTTTCTCCCTGAATCTACTGTTGATTCCTCTACTCTGCCCTCCCTCTCCTGAGCATCCTTTAGTCTGGTTTTCCTGCCTAACCTCCTCCTGCCTGGCTCTAGGTCAGTGAGCTCTTTATTAGTCAATGAGAACAATACATATTCATAGTGTAGAAAAAGATTGTTCCACAGCACATTCCTTCTTCCCTGAGCTCTCTTTGTCTAGAAGTTCCTGCTATACCTCCTGCCTAGCAATTGGCCCTTTAACTTTTTATTAAACCATCACAGTGACATATCTTTACATAGCATAATCAAATATCTCACAAAATTTTCTAGCATTTTATATGCCCATGGATGGAGTTGATCTGGTAAAAATTAAGAAAAGACACAAGAGGAAATTAAAGAAGGGTGATGTGAACCCAGAGACAAGTAACTGAGTATTTCCTGCACAAAATGAGAAAAAGTGAAAAGAAATTTAAAGACAAATGTATCTTAGCTGGGGTGTGAATTATATATACATCCAGAGGCAGGGGTATGGAGACAGATTTCATTTACTTTTTTGTGTGTTTAGTTATACTACTTGGTTCTATACAGAACAATAATAACTAAATGAACCTCTTATAGATCAGAAAACTGAATTAGAATTAAAGATGGAATTCAAACATTAGAAACTTAACTACTACTACTAAAAATAACAAAATCAAGTGGTTGAGAGGCAGAGAATGTGCCAAATTTCTCATTTCATAGTGCAGTTTATGGATATAAGAAATGGAACAACCACTGTTAGGCATGATTTTAACATGTAATGATTAGTGCATAGAACAAACAAAACCCCACATAGTAAACAAAAGAAAATCCTCAAAGACCCAATTACGGTTAAAAGGAGTTATTTGTTAGAATGGAGCCAGAGGGACGTGAAAGGAGGCATATTTTATAATTTAGATTAGACTCTATGTGTGACTTGAATTTTATTTATGAAGTGAATATATTTTAAAATAGAAGTATAAATTGTACTCAAGTGGTCGAATATACATTTAGAATATTATGCAGATATACCGAATCTCACTTTACTCCTTCTCTGAAAACAAAAATTCTGAATAAAATGAAAGCAGAACATATTCATGGACTCTTTCAAGAGTTGAAATGAAAGGATCACACAGGCCAAAGGCTAAATTCAGGTGGACGGAAAACGCAAGCTGAGCTCCAAGGCTGACTTCACCCCAGGCATTTGTCCAAGCACATGAGTTTCAGCTTTCATTTTATAGGCTCAGAAATCTCCTTGGGATAAAGTGACGTCTTAGACACTCTTGATGGGAAATCTCAAAGAAAATTCATCAATACATTAAAACTCTAATGCAGTTTTAGGAGGAAAATGCACATATGTCTATGTTTCCTACCCATTCAAGAATTTAAAGGATGGTTGCTTATCATGAATCTTTTGGTTTTCATTCTGTGATAGGATTGCCCCTGAGAATATGTTATATTTCATTTATTTAATGAGATGAATTATTCAAAACATTAAATACTTGTCTTCCACAGACATTAATGAAATTGAGTTTATTAATATCAACAAGACCTAATACTTACTTAGTGTTTAATTCATGCTGTACATCATTTCAGATGATACTAACTAATTTGAATACCATAATTATGGTCATTTTTTAATGAGAAAATCAAGGCAGAGTTTAAAAGGGAGAGCCCAAATTTAAACAGAGACAGTTTAGTGACAAAAGCCGCCTTGATGTTTTCATGGAATTTTCCTATGAATTAAAAAATAATTTTGATCAAAATAAATACAGCAAAGGTGTGATTTCTGTGATCTACAACAAGAACTGTCCAAGTGTGAGTGTCTTAGGGATGTAAGGGCTTCTTACTTGCTGTTGGTTAGTGGAAACAGATAGAGGAGTCAGGCACCATCCATATTGCTAAAGTTAATTTTGCTCTAATTGTTGAGAGACTGGAAGTTGAGCAGTAATAAATTCAGTAGAGAAGTCATGGGAAGAGTTTCTTATACTTTCTTTGGTCAGTTCATATTTCAGAAAGGACCATGATTTAGGGATAACTGGTATCAAACTTACAAGATTCATAATAATAATGTTTAAAATGAAAAAAAAACCTTGGAATTTATTAAAGTAACTTCTTGAAAAATCTTATAATATTTAAAAATATTTACATTTTATCCCATGTTCTTTATTATGTATGTGTGTGTCTGGGGGGGGGGGGACCATGTCATGGCACACCTGTGAAGGTCACAAACAATTTGTAGAAGTTGCTTTTCTCCTTCCAGCATGAGGGCTCTGGGAATTGAACTCCAATTTTCAGGCTTGGCACTGTGATGACTATTTCTATGTAAACTTGATACAAGTTATAGTCATCTGAGGCTAGCCAAACTTGGTAGTATAAGAATCACCCAGGTGGTACTAGTTTTGAAGGCATGAAGATGTCATTGAGACAGCTGAGGCTTGGCACTGTGAGAGGCCAGGAGAGGCCACTGATGAAGGTGGTGGATCAATAGCAGTTGAAGGCCCAGGATTAAGGGGTCATGCAGAGAAGCTGAGGCTTGGCAACATGCAGACATTTCAGAAGAGGCTATTGGTAAAAGTGCAGTTTATTTCAGCAGAAGAGCCCAGCTGAAGATGCTTGGAGATGCTCATACTTTGGGACAACCACCAAAAACAGCAGCAGTGGTGGAGTGGAGCCAGCTGGATCCTAGAAGTTAAGCTCTGTGTGCTGCAGAGGGTGGAGCCAGAGAAAAGACCCAGGCCCTTTGAAGAAGCCCAGAAGACTGAGTGAATCCCAGAAACTGGACATTATTTACACTGTTGGAGTTTGGTTTTGCTTTGTTCAGATCATGACCATTTCCTGGTTCTTTGTTCTTGAAATAAGAAAGTATTTAATTTATTTTTGATTTCCCTGGAGCCCACAGTTGAGAGACTTTAAGCTTTAAAGCAAAAAGAGAAATTTTGGGGTTTTGATTTTAAAAGAGACCTGATAATTTTAATAAGACAACTTTTAAAGTGTTTGAATATGTAAGGCTGTGGTACCTTTTAATTTTGTAAAATGTTTTATATTGTGATGTCTTTATTAATGTGTAATCTTGGGAATGAACAAGAAGGGAAAGGTTGTGGCTCAACAGATACGTGTTTGTGTGTCCGGCTGACAAGAGGTCAGTTGTACTGGCTAGTGGTATGTCAACTTGACACAGCTATAGTCATCTGAGATAGGGGAACCCCAATTGAGACAGTGCTCCCTTAAGATGAGGCTGTAGGCAAACCTGTAGAGCATTTTCTTAAATTAGTGATTGATGGGGGAGGACCCAACTCATTGTGGGTGATGTCACCCCTGAACTAAGGTTCCTGAGTTCTATAAGAAAGCAGGCTGATAAAGCCATAGGGTGTAAGCCAGTAGGCAGCATCCCTCCACGGCCTCTGCATCAGCTCCTGCCTCCAGGTTCCTGCCCTGCTTGAGTTCCTGTCTTGAATTTCTTCCATAATGAACAGTGATGTGGAAGCCAAATAAACCCTTTCACCACAAATTGTTTCTGGTTGGTACTTCATCACAGCAATAGTGACCCTGACTGAGAAACCCACTAAGGTATCATGCTGGTTTAATCACTTGATAAACACTTGTAATACAGAAACAATGTAAGGGAATAGTGAAAATAATTTTCATTAGTATATTAATTTTGTGTTACTTTAATATCCTGTACTAGATATTCTGGATATCACCCGTGACTATATTCAAGCTTAGGAATGTAAATGCCAGTGATGGTTTATATACTTATCTTTCCATGTAGTTATACTAACATGAATATATTTATTGAAATAGTCTTAGAATTTCATGTTTTAAACAAATTACTACTTAGAAAAAACATAGGGGAGAGGAATACATCCAATATAGTGTTTTATTTGATACTCATAATGATGCAAATGTTACGTAGCTCAAGAGAAGTGGTCTGCTCCAATATGAGCAGCTTAGCACCCACTGCCAGTCATAGACCCCACCTTTAATGTTTTCAATACATGCTTAGCCTCTCTTGACTTATGTGTAGCTAGAGTTTTCCTGCCTGGCCCACGGTCAGGATAAATCTCTTTCACCTGCCAGTCCCACAGCCGCTCAGACCCAACCAAGTAAACACAGAGACTTACATTGCTTACAAACTGTATGGCCGTGGCAGGCTTCTTGCTAACTGTCCTTATATCTTATATCAATCCATTTCTATAAATCTATACCTTGCCACATGGCTCGTGGCTTACGGGCATCTTTACAAGCTGCTTGTCCTGGCGGTGGCTGGCAGAGCCTCCCTCTGCCTTCCTGTTCTTTTTATTCTCTCTGTTAGTCCCGCCTACACTTCCTGCCTAGCCACAGGCCAATCAGTGTTTTATTAGCAACACATTTGCCATACAGAACATCCCACAGCACTTATGTGTTTGTCATATGCTAAAATGAAATAATCACACATGTGCATACTCATCCATAATATTTTTGGTTGTGAGCCTAGCCTTTAACGGCTGAACCATCTCTCCAGCCCCTCATCCATAATAAATGTGCTTGCTTCTTCAAAAGTTTTCAGAACAAAGCTGTGGATTAAGAATAAAACTTTTCTAATCTCAGCTGTACCTTCTAGCAACTCGAGTGTAGGCAATTTTTGTCAATCTGTTTCCTTATTGAGCCTATCGTGGTAAGAATTAAGTGGATTCTTTTACTGCTACTCATAGTGCAAGTAAGTTGGTTATAAAACTTTCAAATGGTAGACTTGTGGTTAAGAGCTAAGTCAATATCATGCCTATACTTTCTTCTTATCACTCCATAATATTAATGAAGAACATACTGAAATATGACACTATTTTTTCACACTTTCTTTTAAGTGAAATTGCTCCTTTCTTTTGCAGTTTGGGGCACTACGTCATAATGGTAAAGGAATGATAAGAAAATATGCTTAGTTTCAACTTTTCAAACATTTCTTACAGCCCATTTCAGAGACATTATTTGTGTGTATGGTACAGACAAGACTTATTAAAGCTGTGTATCAAAGAATTGTCCAAGTTTTTTTAATTTCCGAAAGCTCACCTTTAAGTATTCTCAAACAGGAGGTCAGATAAAAGTTGTTGCGTTTGGTTTAATTATCACCGAACAGTAAACTAACACAAAACCTTACTAGAAAGCAACAACACTGTTTATTATATGGTCCTATGTTTGTTGGTGAATTAGACATGCTCATCTCTGGCTGTAGCTTTGTTGGGGAAACTGCTTTATACTCACATTCAATGGGAGTGGCTCTTGGGAACAGAAGGACAGCTGAGGTGTGCCCTTATCATTGTGATGACAGAGTACTAAGGGCATTACTATAAGAAGGGGAGTAAGACATTGCAGGATATATGGACAAAAAAAACCCTTTCCTATAATGAAAAGCAGAGAAGCATAGAGAAGGGAGAATGTTGGGATTCAAGAGTCAGGCCTGTTTTATGCTCCAAAAAATGTGGGTGATCCTGTAAAGCCTGGGCACTGGGAACAGTGGTAGCTCATCAGAGGCTCTGTTGTAATATTGACAAGAATGATGGTGAGTGAATGCTTCAGGTTTCTATGTGACCCTTTGGAAGGTGTTTGAGTAATAACTGCTTTTCCTACTAAAGACAAATGGTATAGTGGTACTTTTTATCAGCAAGAACCAGGGAGTACTAAAAAGACAAAACCTACCTTTTTCTGAAGATAATGTAGTATGAGGAATTATGAATAATAGATAATTGAAAAGGCAAGTAACACTGACGCAATGTAGAGACAGCAACACAGAAACTGCGATCATTTCTAGATATTGAGGAACAAAAGGAACCAGGGCAGAATTACTTAAGCTTGGAAAGCTCTGAATTCTACTTTAGACCTCTGAAAAATGGTCCCAGTTCGTTGATAATAGTGTCTTAGAGCTCAATATAAAATTATCTTGGCCTGTGACATAGATCATAAGGATCTGGGAACAGTACAAAAACAGACAATTTCAGTGGAACTAGTCTATGAAATTGGAATTATTCTAAAGCCTGTATTCACTGCCCTCACCTTCTTGATTCCTTCTGTCTTCTGCTAAAACACACACACACACACACACACACACACACACACACACACACACACACGTATTTCTTTATTAGATTCTGATATCCTTTTTAGGTTTGCTTTGCTGGTTGGTTGGTTTGCTGGTTATCTTACTGTACTCTAAGAAGTGGTGCAGAATATATTACTTCAGGACAACAGGAAAAGTAAAAGATTTTAGACACACTATTTCTGATGTACTGAGAAGGGAACCAATCACAGTATACTTGCACATGTTGTATACTTCCATTTTAAAGTCTTTATAACATTTTTACTTAACTATATAACTTCATTAGTTCATAAAGTAGTTTTCAAAAGCCAATAAATAGCCATGTAGTTTCCATCCTTATTAAGATTTAGAACTAATACTGAAGACACTAGTTTGAGAGGTATGATGACAAGCCTCATTCTAAATTCCTTCTTCCTATTGGATGCCCATCAATACTTAATATAGTGAAGAGAATAGAATAACCCAATTCTGTACTAGTGTTATAAACTGAAGCTTTAAATCACTTTTATTTAGATTATATAATTCTCACATAAATAATAAATTTATGAAGAACTCATTAGGGTTTTATTCTTTGGCTGATGAAAATTTTTGCTCTCTCATGTGCTTTGAGAATGAAAACTGTCCATATTTTGAAGGTGCTACACTAATTCAAAGTGAACAACAGATGACATATATTCTACATAGTATCAGAGACTTAAATTATACTGTAGTCATGGCATCTATTCCAGACTGATTCCCACATCTATGCTAGCCAGTCAGTTTTTGTAGACTGTGTGGGAATTAAAAGGACAGTGTGTTTAAAACGACTTCCAGATGATTAGTTCAGACCTTGGACTTTCTCTTTAATGTCCTTGATGCCAGGATAACAGTATCTGCCACCTCTTTACTTGGTATAAGATGGTATTAATGCCATTAAAATCTCTTTACAAGAATGCCTGATTAATGAAACATGACATTTAGAAGTTGACTTTAAATGTCTAATTTCCTTATCCAAGATGAACTTACTCATGAGAAATTAACTTTATCTCAGTATATTTGAGCATTAGGAATTCATTTATCTTTTCAAAATTATCTTTAATGATAAAGAAACAAATGCTATGAGCTCAAGCACACAGGCAATAAATGTAGAAACCGATTCCTATAGTTAAAGTGAGATTGATAGACAAATAAAATTCTATAGGCGAAAAGAAAGCAGAGTCCAGAGAATTGAGGAGGACTATCAAAAGAGAAAGAATGAGAAGTGCTCACGTTAAAAAGTTTGTGTGTAAAATGGCACAGGAAACACAAAGCAGAAGCATGCTGGAAAACTGCAGCTCTGGGAAGAGCTACTGCTTCTGTGGTGAGGGG
>CABHPQ010156169.1:3586-22219 GCA_902168405.1 Peromyscus aztecus
AGTTTTGGTGCTTGTCCTGGATCTTGCTCTGTAGACCAGGCTGGCCTTGAACTTACAGAGATCCACCTGGCTCTGCCTCCCGAGTGCTGGGATTAAAGGCGTGCACCGCCGCCGCCGCCGCCGCCGCCGCTGCCACCACCACCACCACCACCACCACTGCCACCCAGCTCATTGGCTCTTCTTAACTACCATGCATAGGCTCTTGATACCCAAATTTGTATCTCCTGCAAAGACTTCATTAATTAACTCTAGATGATAATTATCTATTTTATGTCTACATTTTGATGTTGATAAATTATCTCAAACTTACCATTCACAAAATTGAACTGTAGATTATTCTCTTCAGTCTCAAACCTGATTTGTTTTATTTCTTTTTCTCAATTAACAATAACCCCATCTGGGCTGGCTAGCTTTATGTCAACTTGGCACGAGCTAAAGTCATTTGGGGAGAGGAAACCACAATTGAGAAAATGCTCCCAACCAAAATGGCCAATGGAGCACTTTCTTAATTGGTGATTAAAGGAGGAGAGGCTAGCTCTCTGTGGGCAGTGTCACCCCTGGGCTTGTGGTCCAGGGTACTATAAGAAGGCAGGCTGAGTGAGATATGAAGAAGCTTGTAAACCACACTCCTCCATGACCTCTGCATCAGTTCCTGCTTCAATGTTCCCTCCTTGACTTCCTGCCCTGACTTCCTTAAGTGATGAATGGGCTATGGAAGAGTAAATGAAATAAATCCTTTCCTCCCTAAATTGCTCATCGTGTTTTGCCACAGCAATAGAAACCCTAAAGCAGCAGACCCCACCCCTTCTCTCTCTGTTCTCTCTCTGCTCTGCTCTGTCTCTTCCCCACCATCTTTCTCTCTGCCTTTGGTACATGCTCCTTCCCAGACCTGGTTCTCTTGTATCCCATCCCCCTCTTCCTCCTAATAAAGCTCTCTGTAACAAAAAAAGAAAAAGAAAAAAAGAAACCCTAAAACAGAAATTGGTACCATAGAGTGATTTATTGCTGTTAACCTTACCCTGTTGCTTGTGGGAGGATTTTTTTAATGTGGGGCTGGAAAAAGCATTGAGTATTCAGAGACTAATGCATTGTTCTATAAGAAGTTGCAAGGGAATATTGAGAACAATGCACACAATGAAAGCCTGGTTTGTGAAGTTTCAGGTAGAAGTTTGAGAACTTTTCAAGGACCTTATTAGGACTAGTTATGTGATGTTTTGAATTAAGAATCTATGGTTCTGGTTAGCTGGAGCTATAGAATCATCTGTGATTAATAAAATATCATAAACACTAAAGTGAGACTTTTGCTTTGCTGGGACAATCTATACTGGCCAGTTGGAGCTAATGAATCAGTATAGTTAAAAAGAGATCAGCATCACTGAGACAAAATCTTCTGAGAAGTGTTTCCTCTGGGTAGCACAAAGAAGCTGTGGTCCAGATGTGACCAATGTTGTGCCTTACACTGGCAGCCAAACTTGGTAATGTGTGAAAGTTTCACAAGTGATACTGGTTTTGTAGGCATCAATGGGTCATGAAAAGGAGCTAAGGTTTTGTACTGAAAGAGGCCAGGAGGAACCATTAACAAAGGCACAGCTTTAGTTGCACTAGAAGCCCCAAAATTGAAAGAGTCATAGAAAGAAGTTGAGTTTTGGCACCGTGTGGCAGGGTCAGAGTCCCTGAAGGGAGTCCAGGAAAAACTGTTAGTGAAGGTGCAGCCCAGTTGCTGTAGAAACCCAAGCATTTGCTTCCATCAGTTGCTAGATAAAGGCTCTCTGTTGACAATTAGGGTAGTCACCAATCTGATAACAATAGATGGCCAGTTCAGGCACCCCCTCCACTATTGCTAGGAGTCTCACCTGGGTCCTTGTGGATTCCTGGGAGTTTCCCTGGCACCAGGTTTCTCCCTAACCCCAAAATTCATGCCCATCAAGACGTCTCTTTTGTTACTCTCCCCCTCCATCCTACCCCCAACCTGCCTCCCTTGCACAGCTTGCCAACCTGCTCCCTCAAATTCCCATTTCCCCAACCCCCACCCCTGCTCCAGTTTACCCAGGAGATCTCTTCTATTTCCCCTTCCCAGGGAAATCCATGTATCCCTCTTTGAACCCTCTTTGTTATCTAGTCTCTCTGGAGCTGTGGATTGTAGATTGGTTGTCCTATACTTTACTCCAAATACCCACCTATGAGTGAGTACATACCATGTTTGTCTTTCTGGGTCTGGGTTACCTCACTCAGAGGTTATCCTAATTCCATCCATTTGCCTGCAAATTTTATGAGGTCATTGTTCTTTTACAGCTGAGTAATACTCCATTGTGTATATGTACCACATTTTCCTTATCCATTCTTCAGTTGAGGAGTATCAAGGATGTTTCCAGATTCTGGCTATTATGAATAATGCTGCTATGGACATAGTTGAGTAAGTGGCCTTGTGGTATAATTGAGCATCCTTTGGGTATATGCCCAAGATTGGTATAGCTGGGTCTTGAGGTAGATTGATTCCCATTTTTCTGAGAAACTGCCATACTGATTTCCAAAGTGGCTGTATGTCGCGCCCCCCTCGTCCAGCAAGGAAGACACAACACCGAGCTCTTCTTCTTGCAATTTAATCAGGCCTTTGAACAGTCTTCTGACTTCTAAAAGATCCCCTCCTTCTGAAGGATCCCCGGGCAAAGCCTGTCCCGGCCTTATATAGGCTCTGGGCAGCCAACCCCAGGTCGCCACGTGGGCATTGCCCAATAGGCTCAAGCATGCGTAAGCAAGCCACACATTCCACTACAGCCTCACCTGAAGCTGTTTAACACGGATAGCGCTCGCCAATGGGATGGCAGAAGGCGGTAACCAGCGCCACCTCTAAAGCGTGGCTACAAGCAGCTCCCTACAGCAGTACAAGTTTGTACTCCCACCATCAGTAGAGAAGTGTTCTCCTTTCTCCACATCCTCTCCAACATAAGTTGCCATCAGTGTTTTTGATCTTAGCCATTCTGACAAGTGTAAGATGGTATCTCAGAGTCATTTTGATTTGCATTTCCCTGATGACTAAGAATGTTGAACAATTCTTTAATTGTATTTCAGTCATTTGAAATTCTTCTATTGAGAATTCTCTATTTAGCTCTGTATCCCATTTTTTAATTGGATTATTTGGTATTTTAATGTCTAGTTTCTTTGAGTTATTTATATATTTTGGAGATCAGCCCTCTGTCAGACATGGGGTTGATAAAGATCTTTTGCCATTCTGTAGGCTGCTATTTTGTCTTATTGACAATGTCCTTTGCCTTACAGAAGTTTTTCAACTTCAGGAGTTTCCATTTATTAGTTGTTGATCTCAGTGTGGGTGTTACTGGTGTTATATTCAGGAAGTAATCTCCTTTGCCAATACATTCAGGCTAGCTTCCACTTTCTCTTCTATCAGGTTCACTGTAACTGGATTTATAGGGGGAGGCAGTAGATGGGAGTCAAGGGGGAAGGAACAGGAGGAGAGTAGGGAGGGGGAACAGTGGTCCGTATGTAAAATAAATGAAAAATGTTAATTAAATGAAATAATTTTTTTAAAAACAAGCATTTTGGAGATGCCAATACCATGGGATAGCCACCAAGTACAGTAGCAGCTATGGAGTGGAGCCCATCTGAGACTAGGAGACAAGCTGTGTGTTCTTTGGGGGCCATCTGGAGCCCAGTTGATAACAAGTGGGTCCCAGATATCAAACACTGAGCTTGTTGGATTTTGGTTTTTCTTTTGTTTGAATGTAGCTGTGTCCTGGTTCTTTCCTCTTTGAGTAAAAAGCATGTAACTGATGTTTTATTTTACAGGATCCCACAATTAACAGACTTTGGAACTTAAAAGAGACTTTAGAATTTTAGAAAGAATGGATGTTTTAGTTTTAGAGAGACTTTAAACTTTGAAAAAGACTGGGTGTTTTAAAGAGATGGAACTTTTAAACTGTTGGAATTTTTAAAGAATGTGGGACTTTTAAAAGTCAGAATGTTTTATATTGTGATATTAACATGCCATCTTGGAGACAAATGCCATTTGAGTAGTGATACAGTTTTGTGTCAAGTTGACAAGGGGTCAGTTGTGCTGGCTTGTTTTATGTCAACTTGACACATGGAGAGTCATTTGACAAGAGGAACCCTTGATTGATAAAACACCTGCCATCAGATTGGCCTATGGGCAAGCTTGTGGGATGTTTTCATGATTGGTGATTGATGTAGGAGGGCCCAGCTCACTGTACGTTGTGATACCCCTGGGCTGGTGATTCTGCACACTATAAGAAAGCAATGTGAGCAAGCTACAAGGAGCAAGCTATTAATCACTAATCCTTTCTGGCCCCTGCCTCTAGGTTCTTGCTTTAAGTTCCTGCCCTGACTCCCTTAGATGATGGACCATGATATGGAATAAACCATTTCATCCACAGGTTGCTTATGGTCACAATGTTTTATCACAGCAATATAAAACCTAACTAATACACTAACTTTCCAGTTGTCTAGAGGCATCCTTGTGTCTCCTTCTTCTCAGAAACAATGTCTACTTAGGCAGCAAATCTGTCCATTCCAGCATAAAAACAAATCAAGATACAAGACTCTGTCTACTACATCGACCTCTCAGCCCACACCATCATCACCTTTTGTCTGTGGAATGGGCTCCTAACTGGTATTGTTTCTGCTCTTGACATTTTAGTTGATCATCATTTAGCAACATAGCAATTCTATTAGGACAGTAATTAAGTCATAGCATTTCTATGTTCAACTAATAACAGTGCATTTCACATAGAGAAGAAATAAAGTCCTTGGAATTACCTACAACAGCTAATTTTTTGCAAACTCATTAGTCTATACATTTTCTCTGATTTCATCTTCAAAAACCTGCCTTCAAAGATACCAAACACACACCCACATCAGTGATGTGGGACTTGGTTTTTAATAAACTGTCATCTTCTCAGAGAGAAGTCCTTGCCATCTTTACTTTCCCTCTTTTGCAACTAGTACTCCAAAATATTCAACATGTTATTACTTTTCCAAAATGCTTATTCTTTTTCTTTCTGTAGAGTATAAGTGCATAAGCTATTATCCCTACTCTGCACCTAGTATCTAGAACAGCGCTTGGCATATAGTGACTATTAGTGAATAAGTAAGTGCTTGAATGATTGATGTGTCATCTTTTAAAACATCTTTCTTCATTTGTTTAATGAATGAGAACATCCTTTAGTTAACATGTCAAGATTTTCTATGCAAATGTGGCTTCCAAAATAGATCATAAACATATTAAACACCAATCTGGTATTACTGTGAGCTGTCTCAAGGATAGTTTAATGTAATTTTCAAAGTGCAAATTTTGTTTATGTTGTCTTACAAATCAACACTTACTACTGACTCATAACTGGAAGCTTTTAATAAAGTCAAATTAACTACTGAGCCTCATTATTTTATGTATAATGGTGCCTTGGGAGGTTTGCAGAACTTCTTTCTTTTAAAAAAAATCATGTGCAAAGCACAGTGCTAAACTAAATTCTTTCTTCTACAGTGAGATTCAAGCCACATGTATCTGTGTAGCCAACAATATCAAAAACATTATAATATTCTTCTGCATGGTCTTGGGGTCATCATCAATTCTTTCTTGTATACAGTTTACTTATTTCCAAGCCAATATAACTATCAAAAACCTCTGGCTATGTCATTAAACTGCTCAGAAATCTCTACGGTTCTTGTTTTATTATTAAAATAAAATTCAATCTTATGCAGCAGGTGTGCAAACCTCTGTATTCTACATGCCACCTGTTTTCCCTACATTAAATTTTAATGTTTTCTACTCCACATGCCAATCAGATTGTTGTGTTTACTACTCTCTCTTACACAGTCTACCTCTTTTCTTTATAATATTTCTGAATCTGGAATATGTGAGAAGAGTGCACATCCAGGTTGGAGCAGTTGATTGATAAGCACAGAAAATTGTGATGTTATTATTGCTTTGTATGCAAGCTCTCAATCCTACTAAACAACCTTAAGATTATGTTTGCCTGGTTTTTATAACCACAATGTTCTCCAGGAATATGATGAACTTCTAGTCAGCTACATCCTACAGGTCTTTTCTATATGACTTCTTGTCAAGCTGAGCTTTGTGTATTAGTACTATGGTTTATGAACTAAATGTAACCCTGTGAATCTGTCCTCTTAAAATCCTCTTTATGAAGATGAAGTATCTCTCACCTCTTTGCATCTGCTACTTATGGAACAACAGAGGGAGGGAAGGATGAGATGGGAGGGAAAGAAGGAAAAACCATCTTTCTTCACAGAGGAATTTTGGCCAGCTTCTTCATCCTTCCCAAGTACCACCTATATGCCTGGCAAAGAAAAAGAATCATGTCCCTGCCAGACAAAATCCTGTCAGTGCTTCCCCACTGCCTTCACTGAGGCCTCAGATCTGACATAATTTGTTTGCCATCCCTGGTCTCTGGGCTCATTTTTTACCACTTGTATCTCATGGCTCACACTCTTGTTTTGAGATTTTGAACGTGTCTTGCCCAGATAACTGCATCACTGCCCAGCTTCTCTGCCTGGAGAAGTTTACCTTCTTCTTCAAGATTCATCCCTGCTCCTCCTCCTCTAAGACTCCTTCCTTGGTACCCTGGGTCAGAATGTCCATGCTTGGGGAAACCCTACCACATTACGGGGGCTTGACTCACTTATTCATTTTCTTTTCCCCTACAACTAGTCCTTGAGCTCTCTAAGCCAATGAGGTGGTTTTCATCTCAACAGCCAAAAGTGCTAAGCACGCTGCCAGGTGGTTTGTGTCCATTTATCTTGCCAACAAAATGATTCCTTGCTTTCCTTTTCTTCCTTGTTCATCCAAGAAGAGTCCAGGGCAAGTACAGAAGGGCATAGTGGAATTCAATTTAAGCAAAAATGAGATTTCTACCTTCTAATCTTTCAGGTAATAGAGTGAAAATCCAGACTTAGCTACCCACTGTCATTCTTTCACAAAGAGTACCTAGTGAGGCTGACTGTAGCTGAAAGCTATCAATGAGATGGTTTTCATTTATCCTTACTATAAAAGGAAAAATAAAAAAGATACAAATGAACTGTCATAAGTATGAGTTCACTAACAGAATTTCTCCATGACAATTTCACAGTAAAATATGCTCTGGGTTTTTGGTTTTTTTTTTTTTTTTGACAAATGTCTGCCACAGATACACTGGGCATTGTTCTTCAGCCATGGCTATGTTAAATGTTCACACTGATAATAAGGAATAGCTTTACCAGAATGGGGGAACCATGAAATCTATGAAAGATTTATACAGACTTCTAATGCCTTTTAACTGGGAAGATTCAAATACATATTTAGTCAGAAGAAATCTCTCCCGGGTCCTTCCAGTTAAAACTCCATCATCATTAAGCCCCAAATGTTCTCAAACTAAGGAAGAGTTCCTTCTACAACTTTCACTTTATGTTTCTATGACCACAAAATTGGCCAGATGAAATTACCCATTTACCACCAGACTTTTCATCCCCTGAGTTAGGCCAGCAGCCCATGTGTGTGCATGTTTTAAGAAATCTAAAGGTAGCTATCAAATTAAAAACACCATCATACTTGTTCTTCTTTTATGGCACCAAGGGATTTGTCAGTTGATTAATCTATATATGATTTTAATGATTTGGATCCATGTTTCTCTGAAGTAGAAAACTGTTTTAAAGTCTAAGATAGCTGAGACTTCATTACTTCTTGCAAAATAGAATTTATTTAAGTAGTAGCATCCCACTGGGGTGCATTAACATGAGTGATTGCCATTACATGCAATCTACCACAACAAATGGTTTCATTGCCTTCAGTGACAGTAGCATCTTCAAACGTGATTCACACTTATCACTAATGAAAATTAGGGAATATTTCACACTTTCTGATTTTTCTATATCCCTTCTGCGGCAACATGACTTCTTCTGCATTTGTAAATTATGGACTAATATATGTGGCAGGCAATTCATGAATGTGTTTCTCTGGGCAGCTAGACCTGTGTCACTGGGCTCCTCAAAACACGTACTATGCTACACCCCACATTTCAATTTAATTCCTTTTCATTTTAAATATGCTGAAGTCACTGTTAAGGGTTTATGCTAAGGCAGTGGTTTGGTCTCCAGCTAATAACACAACATCTCTACATTGGAAGGTGTGTTGTGTATTATATGCACTGTTTGAAAGCCTTATAATGTAACAAAGATCAGTTTCCCCATTCTTTACTAAGGATTAAATTAAATCTTTGAGTCAAGTAATCTGCTCAGGGTCACTACTATTGGCAAACTTGGTGAAGATTCGAATACAGGTCCATCTGACACCAAAGCCTGAGCTTTTATTCTGAAACAAGGTCATCATTAAGTATATGTGTTAGCTCTGTTATCCCTTCTTCCTGTTTGAGAAAAGCAGATGCTGTGACCAAGCATTTTCCTCTATAGTCAATGTCAAAATGTATACGGAAAGTGCTCAAGTCCACAGGGCTAGAAATCATGTGGCATTTAGTCATTTTCCTTGCTTTGACTTCTAGCAGATTCTTTCTCTAGAGTTAAGGCCAATTGTTTTCTTCTAATGATGAGGGAGGGTAGCCTGAGGCTGTCCTGGGAACAGCAAGTTTATTTATCATCCTTTTCTTTGTTCTGTGGGTAATATCCAGCATGCATCTCTGATTGGCCCCATGAGGAGAGATATGCTAATTTTCTACTCTACAAGGAAAAACATTGTACAAAAGATGGCTATTCCCTGATGTTATAAATGCAATTTTAAGCAATTATAAAAGAATATACATATTTATTAAAACTCATCTCTATACCAAAAATTTCATGGAACAGATTTCATCACAATCAAAAATTGTTAACAATAGAACTGAATGGCAAAGATGTTCAGAACCTCCATAAGTTGGAAACCTGTGAAAAATATGTAATAGCAATGAGTGCTACTTTTAACAATCAATAAAAATATTTGGAGTAAAACCAATTGTCAAGCACCTTGCCAGAACTAGAACCTGAAGGTGAGATCTCATTAATTCAATGAAAGAGAACATTTCCAGAAAGTCTATATTATTCTTGAAGAAAGTACAGATAGACAAAGCCATTGTTTTTAAAAGTAGGACTCCCCAGGGAAGAGTGTCCCAATTGGTTTTCTATGGTGATATTTTATTTGGACTGAAATGTGATTTTATTTGTATGTTAATAAATAAAGTTGCCTGGGGGTCAGAGCTATAGCAAGCCATAGCAGAAGCTGGGCGGTGGTGGTGCATGCCTTTAATCCCAGCTCTTGGGAGGAAGAGCTAGGCAGATCTCTGTGTGTTCAAGGATACAGCCAGCATGGAGACACATGCCTTTAATCTCAATACCAACCATAGAAGACCTGGAGGTCTGTACAGACAGGCAGTGACGAGGAGGTCATGTGGTTGGGTTTACAACCAATGAGAAGGCAGAATAGAAAGTCTATAAAACAGACAAACAGACAGGAAGTAGTTCTCTTTGCTGAAGAGGATAGCTGCAGCAGTGACGGTAAGGCTCTTAGCTCTGATCTCTTGGGCTTTCATCCCTGCATTGGCTCTGTGTTTCTTATTTAATAAGACGGTTGGTTACATCTACATTTTTCCAGTAGTAAATGGTGTTGTACTCATTTCTCGAAACCCCCAGAGACCACCAAGGAACCAGTTTCCGATGTAAGCACATAAGGGTCCTTTTATTTTCAGGTTCAACCTGGGCCACCGCCAGGCAGATGGAAGGAAATGCAGTGGTGGCCATGGGCGCAGGGGTAGAGAGTTTTTATAGGGAAAAACTTCAAGCTAGGAATTACATGTTTTGGCAACTTGGGATTAGGTAGAAGGGATATGGGGCAAGGTGATTTTTATATTACAATTTAAAAAATAAAAGAAATATTTTTAATAAGACTTCTTTTTACTAAGACAGAAAAGCAAGGATCAGAACTGGTTCTTGACTTTGGCTTTGCCTCTTTTTCTTACTTTCTACCTTTGATCCTCTTTACCAGGTTTTTAGCCAACACCACTTTCAGAGGTCTCAGTGGCTCCATCAAAGTAAAAGGTTCTACCATCATCAGCTCTGAAAACAACTTTTTCATCTGGAACTTGCAGCATGACCCTGTGGGAAAACCCATGTGGACTCGCCTGGGCAGCTGGCAAGGGGGACGAATTGTCATGGACTCTGGAATATGGCCAGAGCAGGCCCAGAGGCACAAAACCCACTACCAGCACCCAAATAAGTTACACTTGAGAGTAGTGACCTTGATTGAACATCCATTTGTTTTCACAAGAGAAGTAGACGATGAAGGCTTATGCCCTGCTGGACAACTCTGTCTAGACCCAATGACTAATGACTCTTCCATATTGGACAGCCTGTTTAACAGCCTCCATAGCAGTAATGATACAGTACCAATCAAATTCAAGAAGTGCTGCTATGGGTATTGCATTGATCTGCTGGAACAGCTAGCAGAAGACATGAACTTTGACTTTGACCTCTACATTGTAGGGGATGGAAAGTATGGAGCTTGGAAAAATGGTCATTGGACTGGGCTGGTTGGCGATCTCTTGAGTGGAACTGCCAACATGGCAGTCACTTCTTTCAGTATCAATACTGCACGAAGCCAGGTGATAGATTTCACCAGTCCTTTCTTCTCAACCAGTTTGGGCATTTTAGTGAGGACTCGAGACACAGCAGCTCCAATTGGAGCCTTCATGTGGCCACTTCACTGGACCATGTGGCTGGGGATTTTTGTAGCTCTGCATATCACTGCCATCTTTCTCACTCTGTATGAATGGAAGAGCCCATTTGGTATGACTCCTAAGGGGCGGAATAGAAACAAAGTCTTCTCCTTCTCTTCTGCCTTGAATGTCTGCTATGCCCTTCTGTTTGGCAGAACAGCAGCCATCAAACCCCCAAAATGCTGGACTGGAAGATTTCTGATGAATCTTTGGGCCATTTTCTGTATGTTTTGCCTTTCTACATACACGGCGAACTTGGCTGCTGTCATGGTAGGTGAGAAGATCTATGAAGAGCTTTCTGGGATTCATGACCCTAAGGTAATTGTTTGCTTTACTCCAGCTTTCCTTGGTTGCCATGATAATTCCATGTGTTTTGTCTACTTCTGTGGTATTTCTGTCTCCTTCATTTGATTCAAGAATATTCTCTAAGTTGGTTCAGTCAGTAAAGTAAGTGTAGCACAAGATGAGGACCTGCATTTTGTCCACAGAGCTCACATAAAAAGCTTGGAGGGGAGGGTTGGCATCTGCATCCAATCCTAGTGCTGCAGAGATGGAGACATGTGGATTGTTGGTCAGTGAGTGCAGTGAGCCAGGATAGTGAGACACCTGTATCTAAACACAAGATGGCTGACATCCTGAGCAGTAACCTTCAACATCAACTACTTACATCCACATTCACATACACATAGATGCACAGGCACACACAGAAATGCACCTACATACATGCATACACAGGAGCAGGCACACATGAATATTCTCTCTGCCAACTGCATAGACCAGTTAAAAGGTTTTACCTAGTTAAATTAAATGGATTATGACTGTCATTGTTATCTGTTATTATTTTATTAAATGAAACAAAATGGGGAGCATTATTAACATTTGTTTCAGAGATAATATTGCTTGTGCAAACATTTGTTAGTGTAGCTTTTCTTGGTTGTTAAGCCATCTGACAGAATGGCTATTGGGAAGTAGTTTTGCAGCACAACAGTAGCTTATAGCATTTTACCCACAGAAATCCTAACAAACTGATCAGTTACTTTTGGGGGAAATTAATAGAAATAAATAAGAGAGACCATATTTTAAATAGTGAAGCATCTGTTTTATTGTTAAAATACCCAAAGAAATGGAAAAAGCTGACATGTTATTATAAACACACTGGGGTCAGCTGTGAGGAACCTCAAAAGAACCAGAAGAAGGAATTCTGAACTGAGCTGGCAAGATTAGCTAAGGGCAGGGTGTCCTCACAGAGCAAGGAAAGCTATATACTCAGCCACTTTCAGTAAAGGAAGGGTCCTTACAGTGTCATTAGAATGTCCACAGGCATTTGAAAATATTTTATCTGTCTTGGATGCCTCAGACATCCAACTAGGCAAGTAGAAGAAAGTGGGGAGGGAAGACAGACACAAATCAAGATGGAGTGATTAATTATTTTAGCTTGACTGAACCTGGAATGACCTAGGGTATGTGACTCCAGAGATGTGTAACTGAGGAGGTAGTACCTACCCTGAATGTGGGAAGTACCATCCCATGATCTGTAGGCCAAAAGTGAATGAAAATAAGAAAACAGAGGCCAGGTGAACATTAACATTCACGTCTCCCTGTTTCCTGACTGTGGGCATATGACCCATTGTCTTACACTCATGTCATCATGGCTTCTTTGCAATTGTCTGTATTACTTCAACATAAAATGAAATAATATCTTCTTGCATTAATTTACTTTCGTTAGATATTGGGCTCTAACAATAAGAAAAGCAATTATGATAGCCTTGGAACCAATGTTTGAGCCACCGCTTCAAGAAGGGAGAACTGTGGCACTAAATACAGAACCACAAAGTGCAAGTACAAAATCTGTTCAGTGGATACCAATATCTGAGTTTCAAAGGGAGAAATGTATAGGGTCAAACTTTAGGTTACAGTCTCAAAGTTCCAGCCCTACAGAATTGAATCCGTCTACACAAAGGAGAGGTGTCAGGTCATCTGAGGTTTCTAGCACGACAATTAGGGTGTTTGGCCATCCTATCACCAGAGTAGGTCAGTTCGGGCTTTCTCTTGACCATTGCCAGTAGTCTACTGTGGAGGTATCTTTGTGGATTTCTGTGGGCCTCTCTAGCACTTTGTTTCTTCCTCTTCTCATGTGGTCTTCATTTATCATGGTCTCTTATTCCTTGTTCTCCCTCTCTGTTCTTGATCCAGCTGGGATCTCCTACACAGACTTTATACATTGAGGGTCTGGCTCTGGAATGCATGCAGAGGAATTTATATCTTGCAAATATGGCCTACATTTACACCCACTGGAGTTTATATATTGAGAATTTGCATTGGGAGTGCATGCAGAATTCACATCTTCCAAGTACTGCCCCAGGCAGAACACCTTAGATTTTATACCTTGAAGGTGTGGACCAGGGTGTGACTCAGACAATTCTACATTTTGTATTCTGGTGTTGGATGCCATAACATTTTTACAATGAATCTGTGGCCCTGCACTTGGGTCACAGGCTGTCCTACCTTGCAGTCTAGGCTTATGCTTGAATTCTGGAGATGGCTCATCTGGCAACTTGGTTTCTGTGCACCCCTCAGAAGTTTTTATCTCTTGCAAATATGGCCCAGGGTTGACATCTAAAGACTGAGGACTTATTCCCAGGCCCAACTCAGAAGACATCTGCCACACCAACTCCAGTGTCGTCCGTGTGACATGAACAATTATGTCAATAATAGCAGATGGGAGACACGTGTCCCATGGGACTAAGCTCCCTGGAGGTCCCTGGCAGAGTGCCTGCGTTATGCTTCCTTCTCAAAGAAGATGTACTTCACAGATCATGAGCTCCCTGGGCTATGGGTTCTGTATAACTGCTTTTCTGATAATGTTCTAATTAATCTATGAAGCACAGCCAAAATTAATGAATGCTTGGGTTGTAAACGATGGAGGAAAGGGGAAGCTGGACATGGATCTTAATCAGATATAGCAGAACGAGCTATTTCTTAAAAACCCTAAGCCGCTAGATAAAGAAAGTATAAAGGTTCAGGCACTTCTAGGGAATGAACACTCACCCACTAGGAATCCTTTAGGAATCCCAACTAAAGTGATTTATAGTAGAAAACGTTATGTCACAGGAGGCAGATGGTGGGCCCCTCTGTTGAGGAAGTTCAGCATGGGAAACTTAAGGACTACAGCAGAACCCCTTCCCCTTACAGGCGAAAAAGTACAAGAGTCCATATCCCAGCAGGTAAAAAGGTTTTATATTAGAAGAGATATATGGTGGAGAACTGAAGAAAGACTTAGAGAGGGTCTGCAGCATCCAAATTGGCTAAGTGGGCCATGAGAACCAAAAAAGTAGAAGTGTATAATAAACTAGAAAACTGCTGAGATAAGATGAAGGACACAGCTGCAACGGCAAGAAGTCTACACAAGCCTAGGGACTGTATTAAGTTTAGAAATCACAGACTGCTCTTTGGGTCATAAAGTTCTTGTGGGTGAAGATATGTCTAGCGTCCAATTAATACTTGTGTGCTTGCTTTTTTTTAAAAGAGGATATAATTGAATTATTGCCAAGCTCTTTTTGTTCCTTGTATGACTTGATAGTTTTCTTTTCTATATATAAATGACTGATTTGCAGAAGTAAAATTGCAGCAGATTCAAACCAAAAAAAAAAAGAAAGAAAGAAAAGAAAAGCAATTAGTACACTAATACATGTGTAATACTCAGGCAAGGATAGCCATGTCTATGTTCTCTCTGGATTAAAATGGAATCCTTTTCAATGGGTGAGTAAGTAGAAACTCCAGCCTAACTAATTCCAGGGAAGTCTTTGGAATCAGGCCCAAGGGTGTACTGAAGCACTGATGGAGATGCAGATCCTAAGCAGGGTGCATCCAAATGTACAGAAAACAGCTGGTAGAGATGGGAAACACTAAGAACATGCCATGATCAAAGCAAGATGAGTTAAGTCATATTTTAAGTGGTGCAGCCATCATCATGCCTTTTCTGATGCCCCTCACCACTCACATTTCAAGGTATTGATCCATATGTCATACACTTCTTTTGAATAATTTTAATTCATTTCATAAGACATCAGAAAAATTGGGAATCGCCGGGCGGTGGTGGCTCACACCTTTAATCCCAGTACTCGGGAGACAGAGCCAGGTGGATCTCTGTAAGTTCAAGGCCAGCCTGGTCTATAGAGCGAAATCCAGGACAGGCACCAAAACTACACAAAGAAACCCTGTCTCAGAAAAAAAAAAAAGGAAAAAAGAAAATTAGGAATCTATCAACTGTTCTCAGTAACTGATGGAGTGGCCCAGAGGACCAGTGACATCACCAGGGAATTTTCATAAACAGTTGTGATGAAAATGTAAAGTCTCTGCCATGATCAAAAGAACATGAGGAATTTCACCTATATGCAATTACAAACATCCCAAAGTGTGAAATCAGCCCACAAGAATGGATTGAGCTAAAATCGCTTCACTAACTAGGAAAGGAATTGTGTTGCTTCTTAATGAACACTTGGGGCTTTATGTTATGAGCTGGAATCTAGCCAAATGCAAATAAGTTCTTTAGAATAAACAAATACATCACCCCAAAGATAGACGTTGGTGATGCACCAGCATTCACACTCTACCGCAGTGTTAGCATTTGCCACTTATCATTTCCCCCAGTAGTCCTGTAGATCTCTTGAAGATTCAGTCTTGGTAGACTTACTGTAGACTTTGTACAAGAATCTTAGCAATGTGATTTTGCAATTAAAAACTGGAAATGGGAACTATTCATCCCACTCTAGTACAAAAACAATCTAATCCATTCCTGTTGTGCAGGTATGATGTGAATTATGTAATTTATACACACAGAGGTAAGATGAGAATAATTTTCAAACCCTTTGGTCACTCAGTGTTCATTCCTAAGCATAACATAGCTATATGAAAGCTCTAGTGGTGTATGAGATGCCCAAAGAAGAAGGTAGCAGGGAGAATACTGCTGTTTTAAGAAAAGCACAAGTAACAAGAATTCTGGATATGAAAGAGGATGAGATTTTTGGAGAGATGAGGTAGAGGGAAAAGAAGAGGAGGTGCCTTGTGTCAAAGCTCACAGGACCCTGACTGCCTTTCTGTAGACTGATTTCAAAGTTTTAATGTTGATATTATCTATCTACAATGCTTAGCTTCTAAGTGGTTATCACAGAGGACAACAAAGCCAGAAGGATTAGGAAATGTGGTGTGGGTGTGGGTATGTGTGCCTGTCTCTCTGTCTGTCTGTCTGTCTGAATGTGTCTTCATGTGTGTATATTTCTGATCAAACTAAACCTTACAGGCCATAAGACAGCTTAGCATATAAAGCTTGATGGCCTTAGCTCCAACTCTGGAACTCTCATATACTGGTTTGCTTTCTGGTGCTCCAATCGACATCATGACCAAAGGCTGCATGGGAAGGAAAGAGTTTATTTCATCTTCCTCTTCCAGGTCACAGTCCATCATAAAGGGAAATCAGGGCAGGAATTCAAACTAGAGCAATTTTTGACAGAGGAATAATCCTGCTTACTGGTTTCCTCCCTTTGGCTCTTGCTTAGCCGACTTTCTTACACAACATAGGCCCACAGTCCCAAGGGTACACCGTACACAGTGGGCTGGACCCTCCACTATCAATCAACAATCCAGAAAATGCACGTCAGGCATGCCCACAGGCCAGTCTGATTGAGGCAATCCTCTAGTTGAGATGCTTTCAGTTCTGGCCTGTATAAAGGTGGCAGCTAATGCTCCCTAGAAGACTACATAAAGGTTAGAGAGCAGAATCCACAAGCTTCACATCTCACATTCATATACACACACTAATAGTAAGTAAATTTTTAAAAAGAAACTAAGTTTATGATGTAATTTTCCCAATGTTTTTAAATTCCATTTTCTTTAAGTTATTTTTAGTTGAGAATTTTGTACAATGTATTTTGATCACATTCACCTTCCCTCTCCCAATTCTTCCCAGATTCATTACTTCCTCTATTCCCACCCAACTTTCTGTCTTTTTTCCCCCATCAAAACCAATTTGTGTTGCCCAAGAGTCCTCAGATGTATAGCCTTTCACTGGAGCATCGTCAATTTATTGGGGGCCATACTTTTAGAAAAAAAAATTGACTCTTCTTTTCCCAGAAGGTAAAAATTGCTAATAGTCTCTGGGCCAGGGGTGGAACTGTAGCTCACCTCCCCTCCCCATGCTGAGGTTTGGTCTGGCTTGGGCTTTTGCACAGGTCTTGTGCATGCTGTCACAATCGATGTGAGTTCATATGTTCAGCTGCCCTGCTGTGTCCAGAAGACATTGTTTCCTTGTAGTCACCTACTGCCTCTGGCACTTACACTTTTACTGTCCCCACTTCTGCAATGATCCCTTGGCCATTGGAGGAGTTGGTGCAGGAGATATATTCCACTTTGGGCTGGACATCCTGTAGTCCCTTATTCTCTGCAGTTTCGTAATTGATAGATCTCTGTGTTGATCTCACCTACTGCAAATAAAAGCTTCTTGGATGAGGACTAATAAGTGCTTTAATCTAGGGGTATAATGATTGGTCTTTAGGAGCTGTTTTAATACTATGCCCATTCAGCAGAATTACAATAGTAGGTTCTCTCCCAGGGTCTAGGATCTGTGTAGTCAGATGGTACTAGGTACTGGTTTCATCTTATGGAGCAAGACTTCTATCCAATCAGAAAGTGGTTGGTTACTCCCACAATAGTTGTCCCACTATTGCACCAGTAGATATGTCTTGCCAATCCGGTTGCTTTTATAGCTCATAGGGACCACATCTGGATAAGAGTGATGATTACTTTTCTCCTCCAGTAGTGTGCATAATACTTACAGGACTATACAAGCTAGTCTATAAAGATTAAGTTTATAGGTCAGTACCAGCTTAATTTCTCCATGTTCTGTGACTCAAGTATGTGGTATTTTCAGCAATAGGTATCTTACTATCAAGTTATGGAAGGTAATGAAGAGCATTGTCAGTAATTTGAAATGTTTGGGGATTCTTTGGGGCCCCACTGCCCAACAACTCTAAAAGAAGTAATCCATTCATGTCACTGAACATTTTATTTGTGAGCCTCTGGTGTCTAGTATAGGCATTATTGTCCCATTGTACAATAACTACTTTTCAACTCTTTTCACATATATGTATAGATATATTTTAGGAAGTTTCTATAGTAGTAGGTTTCCATATGACTTTTTGAAAAGTATTTAGTGCTATTTATCCCTCCCAGTTTCAGTCTTTCACCCTAATTGCTCCTTCTCTACCTCAGTGTATCCCTTCCTGTTCCATAATTCCATTTTAAAACTTTATACTAACTCCTTTCCCTTAAAAGTCCCTTCCCAATGAGCCTTTAGAAATTTCCTGACGTCCATGGATATTTCAAATTAAAAACACATATCTGAAGATTCAAAGCTAACATCCACAAATGAGAGAAGAAAACATGTGGCATTTGTCTTTCTGGGCCTGGATTACCTCACTCAGGATGATTGTTTCTAGCTCTATCCATTTACCTGTAATTTTTATTTCATTTTTTTCTCAATAGCTGAGAATAGTTTTAAAAAAACTATCCCACACTTTAATTATCCATTCACATGTTGATGGACATCTACACTTTATAGAATAGGGAAAAAATGACCAGCTATATATCAGGAAGAGGGTTAGTATCTATAATCTATAAAGAAGTAAAAAAATGCATCAAGAAAACAAACAATGGAATGTTAAAAGGTGCCACTGAACTAAACAGAGAATTCTCAAAAAATGAAATACAAATGGCTGAAAAACATCTTTTAGATGTTCAGTACCCTAGACCTTCAGGGAAATACAGATTAAAAGAATTAAGATTTCATCTTACCCCAGTGAGAATGGCTAAATTTAAGAAAGAAAGAAAGAGAGAAAGAAAGAAAGAAAGA